>JANFOE010001365.1:0-89330 GCA_025667525.1 Glebionis coronaria | reverse complement strand
TATATATATATATATATAATATATATATATATATATATATATATATATATATATAATATATATATATATATATATATATATATATATAATATATATATATATATATATATATATATATATATATATATATATATATATATATATATATATATATATATATATATATATATATATATATATATATATATATATATATATATATATATATATATATATGTATATATATCTATATATATATATATATATATATATATATATATATATATATATATATATATATTAGATATATATATATACATATATATTAGATATATATACATCATGTCTGCCTCAACTTCTACTCAAACAGGAGAAGACAGCACTCCTAAAATTGTGTAACCTCAGCAGATCCTTGCTACAGTCTCAAACACAAATGGTAAATTCCCTCTTCTGAAAAAGGGTGAATATGAAAACTGGGCAATGAAGATGGAATGGTGGATCACCAATACTGATCAAGATCTTTGGAAAATCATTCTGAATGGGAACATCATGAAGCTTACTAGAAGAGACAAGAATGGTAATATTACTCTTCTTGACCCTAAGTCTCATGAAGAAATCATAGCTATTCAGAAGGAGGTCAAAGCAAAGACAATTTTGCTTCAATCTCTTCCTGAAGATCACATGGGTGACTTCTACCATTTGGATGATGCCAGAGAGATCTGGAATGGGATAAAAGCAAGGTTCGGTCGGAATGAGGACTCAAAGAAAATGCGAAGGTCCATGCTGAGAGATGAATTCACAGAATTCAAAATCTCAGAAACTAAAGGGCTACATCAAGGGTATGATAGGTTCCTGAAAATATTGAGCCAGTTGAATCAACTTCGGTCAAAGCCTGATGATGGTGACATTAATGCAAGGTTTCTTAAAGCCTTACCCTACTCATGGAATCAGGTGGTGATCTCTCTCAAAGCCAAAGGTGAGCTTGACTATCTCAACTTTGATGATCTGTTTCATAGGCTCAGAACTTTCGAACCTCATGTAAGAGGATTTTCGAGTGACTCTTTTCCCACTCCTGCTAATTCTGCCTTTGTGAGTTCTATGGCATCTAGTCCCATGTCATATGCAACCCAAGCAATACTGTCTCCTCTCAGCATACTGTTCAGCACACTTCTACTCCTGATCCTACTGCCAGGTATGGTAGTATGGTAGAAGCCGTTCTTCATTCGTTTGTGGCTGATGTTAATGTTGAACAACAA
The DNA here is from genome assembly GCA_025667525.1 of Glebionis coronaria. Taxonomy (NCBI): domain Eukaryota; kingdom Viridiplantae; phylum Streptophyta; class Magnoliopsida; order Asterales; family Asteraceae; genus Glebionis; species Glebionis coronaria. The sequence continues at coordinate 88,095 of JANFOE010001365.1, read as the reverse complement.
CTTGCTTTTGATGACTTCAAATAGGTTGATAAACTTGACCTGGATGAGATGGATCTTAAATGGCAGATGGCCATGCTTACTCTTAGGGTTCACAAGTTTGAGAAGAAAGTAGGAAGGAAATTTAATTACAACCCTCGGGAGCCAGCAAGATTCGATAGAAGGGTCTACTAGATGTAGATCTTGCAGCCTGTCAGGACCGGGTGAATGACTTCTGTAATCACAAGTCAAATCACAAAGAGACTCTATACACAATATAAATGTAGAATATAAATATAATCAAAGAGAACAGAATAACTATAAAAACTTGATCCTTTCTAAGGATTTCTAATATTGATAATCACTAGAACTACGTTTTGTGAAGGTGTGTATAACCCTTCTGCCTAAGGTTCCTTTTATACTACAAGGAAACCCTAATACAGCAATAAAGAAAACGTGTAAAACTAATATGCATATCCTTTCCTAACATATCTCATGCATATCCTAACAGAATATTAAGTAAATAATAAAGTTTGACTTCGACTAGGACCAGGAGCAGGACTTGCTCCTACTACTACTAGGACCAGGAGGAACTACATACCTCCTAGTCTACCTATTACATATAACTATTACAATGGTCCTAACAATCCTCCCCTAAACTTGAATTTGACCTGTTGAGTTCAAGTTTCCTGGAAAACGTACAAAGAAAGCTCGAGGATTGTATCAGCAAAACAAATAGCAGCATCAACAAGATAAGAATCAGAGTAACCGCCGCAACAGGAAACACTAGAAGCTTCTCCAAAGCTTGGAACAAATCAGCATCGTGTTGAATCTTTCCAGCAACATGAGCAGATTTGAGGAGCCTTTACCAAGTAGCTGCTCGCTCTTGGGCTAGCTAGTCATTCTGGTGGAATAAGCATCACCCTGGGAGACTAGAACCCAACCCAACTCTTAGAACGTGAATCAATGGTGAGTGGGAGTACCCTGATGATTTTAGGCAAACCATCACAGCCGTCAACGGATTTGATGCGTCTTTACCAGAAGCCGTACCCCTCTGGACTCGCCAACTCTTAGCAATGAAGCATCAGTGAGTTGAACACCCTATAGCTTTAAGCAAGCTATTACAGCTATCAACGGATTTGATAAGATCTTTACCAAGAGCCGTACCCCCTTGGATTAGCCACTTTTCAGTCCAAGACTATGGCAAGTGAAAACCATCCAGTTTTGGGTAACCTGGCAACCATCAACGGATTTGAGAATCGCACCAGGAGCCGTACCCTCAAGGTGAATCAACTTTTTCTTGTCGATTAGACATGGTAAGTTGAGAACCATTTGTTGTGTGGACCACGTCCAACACCAAGTGAAGCCAAATACCAGTACAAGCACAAATCAGTAACCAGAACCCACAATGTGAAGCAGCCAAGGGATATTATTCACAAGTATAAAATCCAAAATGTGTTAAAAGTATAAGCAGATATTATATAAAAAGTATATAATCCAACATCAGCATAAGATCAGCCCAGATACGCAGACCAGGCCATGAAGACACAGCCATTGGGTCAAAAGGCATACTTGAATCCACAAGTCCATACAACGCCATAAGATCCATACGGTCAGCCCACGATAACACACCCTACAAACCCGTTGCCAAACGCACAGACCCATCACTCAAAGTAATTCGATGGGATACGCCACCAGGAAGTGTTGTGGAACGCTCAACCGTATAACCAGTAATGTTCCCATTGCCCAAAGGTAAGTCACAATCGCTTTCAGAAGCTGCATCAATCAAATTCTCAGGATCACGCTTCTCATAAGGGACTGTCTTACCACGGCGAACACGACGAGCTTGTTTCTGGCGAAGGGAACGTCTAGGTGTGGGATCACTAGGTGTGGGTTCAACCTTTACCCTAACCTCAGCAGCAGCAGTGGGAGCAGTAGAAATAGACTCATGAGTGTGCCCACCCAATGGATCAATAGGAGCTGCATCAGAAGTAGGAATTGGTTGAGTTCCAGGAACTGGTGGTGATGTAGTTGGCAAATCAGGTGTAGTAGCAGTAGTTGTGGTGGTGGTAGCAAAGGTGGTGGTTGGAACATGTGTGGTGGTGGTGGTGACAGGTGTGGTGGTAGAAGCATGAGTGGTGGTGGCAGCATGACCAGCAGTAGAACCCAAAGGAGCAACCAAAGGAGAAGTAGAAGTACCAACGGAAGTAGCAACAAAACCAGATGGACTAGCAGCAGAACCAGGAGTGGGAGCAGATGAAGGACCAGTAGAAACAGCAGGCGTAGAAGAAGTCACACCACGAGGATGGTAAATAAATCTTTCCGGAATTGGTTGACTCTGATGCTTAACCATATTTTCATAAAGTGCCTTGAGCTCATCAAAAGTCAAAGCCCGCACCCGGTCCCACTTCCAAGGAGCATTAAAATGAGCAGCAGACTGATATTTCATATAACGTTGCATCTGCTTGCGCTCCTCAGTCCGAGATAAAGGTCTGTTCTTTCTCTTTTCCCTAAGTTGTGCAGCAAGGGCCAACTGGTGCTTACGCATCAATACCATAGCCCTCGGAATACAATTGTGCTCATCAACATTGTCACCCAAAAGATCTGTAAACTGAGCATAATCCCGGGTGAGAATCGTCAAAACTTGCATCCATTCACTATCACTCCAATGCATGGCATCGTGATGAATTTTGTTCACGCCTCCGCTTTCGAAGCTCTTCTTCAGCAGCCCTATCAGCTTCATCAATCTTGGCTTGAATCCGACGAGCAGCCTCCTCACCTAGCCTATCCTCTTCAAGCTGGCGACGGGTACGCTTGCGAGATGGGGATGGAGCATCAGTCATTGGGGCCTTGCCCTTCGAATCATGAGAGGGACCAGCATTGGAACCAGCAGCAGGATCAGAATCACCACCCATAGAAGTGGGAATAGCACCAGGAGAAGGAACACTGGAGGATGTCGGAGGAACCGGCAAATCATCATAAACTTTATCAGCAAAGGCAGCCTTTGCCAATAATGTCAAACCATCCTCAACATTCTCCGTACCCTCCTCATCAGAATCTGAATGGATCACATGCTTCTTGCAACGCCGTTGCTGAGTTTCCAACGCTTTGATGCGATCAGCCAGAGGAAGAACAAACTCCCGAGTAAGTTTCTGATGTTGGTTCAAATCAGCTTCCAAAGAAATCATCCGCTCATGGTACCTGCGCATAAGATCAAGCAAAGATATAAGTGTAGTAGGCTCCTCCACCTGCCCACCAAGAGAACTTGGATCAGGGGAAAGCGTCATTGGAGCCCGAAGCAACATATGGGTCAACCTGTGGAGTACTAGCACCAAACGGTTTATCAGTCGAGTGTGGGGCAGGACTAGGAGGTGGAGTCTCCACAAATAGAGACTTTTGTGGGACTGAAGAAGGACCAGCCTTGGAAGGGGATGGTTTGTCAACCACCAGCTCCTCCTCAACCACATGAGTGGCACCAGCAGTAGGAGCCTCCTCCTCTATGGGGTCATCATCAATCACAACAAACTCAGGAGCCTCCTCCTCCTCACCCATAGGACCCTGAGCCAATCCCAACATGGCCCTCAGTCAGGGGCCTCCATTCCCCAGTAAACCCATTGACCATATTGTAATATACTTTTGCTGTAAGCTTAGACGACACATGCTCAGTCCTATCACGAGGAATGCAAACAAGTATTTGCTGAAGAAACCTAGGCTACATAAGAAACTTCTTTCTCGAACCAGCATTAGACAGAATACTAACCATCCCCTCAAATAGATAATGAGAAAAGTTAAAAACTCTACCCTGCGCTAAGCAAATAAGACCAATAGCTAAAGGAGTAGGGAAAGCATCCCAACTCCCAGACTTGGGACTCATACAATGGATTAGAAAGTGGACCAGAAGCTTCCATTGGGGGGAAAACCTATTTTTCTGGAAGTTAAACTTCCCCCCATGTTCGTATCCTAAAGCAGCCATCCCCTCCAATACCTCCAAATTGGGGATGGATTCAACACCACCCTCATCCTGAAGATGAAGGGAAGAGCGAATAGAAGCCTCCGTCACCACATATGCACGTCCATCTATAGTAGCATGGAGTGCACGTGGACGACCAGCCACATTCACAAGTCGAGCAGTCGCCCAAAATTGACGAATAACACTATCATAGATGGTGGGACAAACCGTAAATGCAAACTTAGGTTGGAAGCTTCAATGAAATCCAGAATGTCAGCAAAATGTTCACGATGTGGACCATCACCCAGATAAGCAAATCGGTTGTGAGCAGGTTGGTAAGCAAGAGCAGCCATGGATCTTGATGAATTGATGGAAGAAGGATTGTGATTAGGGTGGAGATAGTACGAGCGGGTTTGTGTGTGTGTAGATTGTAATGAGTGAGTCAAGGGTGTATTTTGACCATAAATAAAGAAAATGGTAACTGTTCATTGACCCCTATTAATGGGAGGTTGCCCTTTCAAATTTAACCATAATTGCATAGTAACCACTTGCCCTTTTTAACATAATTACCAACTCCCAATTTACCACACTTAATTAAAAATGTAAATACCAGGATTGGGAGCGTTGACCAAAAGTCAAAGCACACAATGGTCAGACCAGGAGCAAAACGTGATTAACAAGGGACAAAAGGAATGAACAATGTGCCAGACCAGTACCAGGACCTAATCACCACTTGGCATGGAAGGATTTTAAACCACCAGAAGCCAACCAATTATGACTAGAAGCTGACGAAGGAGGACCAGACGCCAGTCATATCCACTAGAAGTAACACACACCACCACCAGAAGTAACACACACCACCAGAACCAATAAAATAAGTTGTTAAAATCTATCAATACGTTAGACAGTCCTATGAATATGTACACAAAGCCTCCCCTTAGGCTTAGCCTCCCCTCAATCCTAGACCTCAAGGATTGACCATCCCAATATGAACCACCAAGTGGTTAAAACGAGGACCATCAAAAGCTTTAGTCAGCAAATCAGCAACATTGTCATCCGTATGAACTTTAAGAACCTGTATCGGCTTCTTCTCATTGGCATCCCGTATAAAATGATGCCGAATTTCAATATGTTTCGTCCGCTGATGAAAAACAAGATTCTTCACAATGCAAATAGTGCTTTGATTGTCAATAAAAATTTTGGTATTCATAAAATTGAAACCATAATCCAACATCTGATTTTGGATCCACAAAACTTGTCCACAACAGCTAGCAGCTGCAACGTATTCAGCTTCTGTTGAAGAAGTAGCCACTATTATCTGTTTCTTGCATTGCCATGAAATAAGTCGACGACCCAAAAACTGAAAACCACCAGTAGTAGACTTCCTGTCATTATTAGCACCAGCATAGTCACTATCACTATAGGCTTTTAGAACAAAAGGTGATTCTCTAGGATACCATAGACCCATTTTAGGTTGAGCCTTGATATACTTGAAAATCTTCTTCACTGCATTTAAGTTCGAAACCGTTGGAGTCACCTGGTGTCTAGAACAAGCACTTACTGCAAACATGATGTCCGGACGTGATGCAGTCAAATACATGAGGGAGCCAATCATAGACCTGTACATGTGAACATTTACCGGGGGGTCTGGCTCATTCTTAAGTTTGATTTTAGCAACTTCATAAGGAGGTGCTGCTGGTCTAAGAGGATCCATGTCAAACTTCTGAAGAATCTCATGGACATATTTATCTTGACTGATGAAAATCCCATCCGATTGTTGCTTGACCTGAAGACCAAGGAAGAACAACAGTTCTCCCATCGCACTCATCTGAAATTCGCCTTTCATCAAGTGTTCAAACTCATCACACCACTCCTTCCTAGTAGAACCAAAGATAATATCGTCCACATAAACCTGAACAAGGATAATGTCCTTGGTATTCCTCCGAAGAAATAGTGTTTTGTCAATAGTACCTCTTCTATAGCCATTCTTTAACAAGAAAGTTGAAAGACGCTCATACCAAGCTCTAGGAGCCTGATGTAGCCCATAAAGAGCCTTGACCACCTTGTAAACTTTCTTGGGATGAAGTGGATCTACAAAGCCCTTAGGTTGAGTAACATACACCTCCTCGTCAATTTTGCCATAGAGAAATGCACTCTTGACATCCATCTAAAACACCGTAAAGCCTACATAAGAGGCAAAAGCCAAAAACAGACGAATGGCCTCTATCCTTGCAACCGGAGCAAAAACTTCAGTATAGTCAATGCCCTCAATTTGAGGGTGTCCTTGTGCGACAAGCCGAGCTTTATTCTGTACGACAATTCCCCGTGCATCCTTTTTGTTCTTGAGAATCCATTTGGTATTGATAGTTGTATTTCCATCTGGTAAGTCAACCAGAACCCAAACATTCTGAAACAAGAATTGCTGCATTTCCTCCTGCATAGCCTCCACCCAACTTTGATCCTCAAGAGCATGAGAAACAGACCTAGGTTCCACCTGTGAAAGAAAACAAGCAAACAAACAGTGTTGAAAGTCCGTATGATTATTACGCTTTTGATCTTCAATATAGCCCACAAGAGCATGATGATCAGACGAGGCCTTCTGCTGCATTCTGCGTGTCTTGACAGTAGAACCAGGATCTCTAATGATTTGAGTGGTAGGATGATCTTTATGTGATTGCAAGACTGGATTGGAAGAAACCTCCACTTCTGGTGCCAAGTTATTGAGATCACCAACAAAGTCAGCATCATATGAAGCATTGTGGAAAATCCCATCTACTGGTTGTTTATGAATATCATCCAGCTTGATAGAAGACTTCTTTTGATGGTTCCCCAAATCAGAAGGACTGGAGAAACGAGTATTTGAAGCAGACTCACTAGTCGGAGTACCAGTAGGTGATAAGCTAGCACTAGGAGCAGAAGCTGGAGTACCAGGAGCAGCTTTGTCAGTAGGCTCAACCAAGGGAAACTCAAAACCAACTTGAGCAGCTGCTTTAGTAGCTTCTTGTTGTTGTTTGAGAAGAGTGTCAAGAGCTACTTGGGAATCCTGTACATCCAATGGAGTTGCATCACTTGGAGGAGTAGGAGAAACTGTGGTGGAATAGGATGGAACCACAAAAATGTCATCCTCATCATCTGAATCAGAAAGACTAGAAGGTACACCAGTACTAGAAGTTGCAAACACTTGTGGTCCTGCATCATGGTTAGTTTTGAAATGAAAATATCCTAACGAATCACTAAGATAATCAAGATCAAAGTACCATTCTGGACCCGTGCCTTGAATGTTTGACTTCTCTTCAAAGTACCTGAGATTTATAGTTTCAATGATCCGCTTGGCTTGGAGATTGTAGACACGATAAGCCCGAGAGTGAGCTAAATATCCCACAATGTATCCTTCATCTGCCTTGCCATCAAACTTCCCCAAATAGTCACTAGTATTCAGAATGGTGACTGGACACCCAAAAGGCTTCAAATGAGCAATATTTGGAACTTTGCCCGTGAGCAGCTCATAAGGAGTCTTCTTGTGAGGATTGGTAATAGAAACCCTATTCAAAACATAACTTGCAGAATTAACAGCTTCTGTCCAGAACATGGTTGGAAGCTTGGAATCAGCAAGCATAGTTCTTGCTGCTTCTATTAGTGTCCTGTTCTTCCTTTCTGCCACACCATTCTGTTGAGGAGTCCTTGCTGCACTATAATCTCTTCTTATGCCCTTAGCATTATAAAGTGCGATGAGGTCTTGATTTTTAAAATCGGTTCCATTGTCGCAACGAATACCTTTAACTTTCTTGGACAACTGGTTCTCTATCAGGGTAAGAAAATCTCTAAGTATTGAGTAGGTCTCACTTTTGGCAGCCATGAAGAACACCCACGTAAACCTGCTATAACCATCAGTTACCACCAGACAGAATTGCTTGTGGTCAATGCTTCTAATGGAAGTAGGACCAAATAAGTCCATGTGTAGTAGCTGTAATGGTTCAGTGATAAGACTAATAGCAGTAATGGCCTTGAAGGATGCCTTGTGTTGTTTGCCTTTGCTGCAAGCAATACAATTTATATCATTTCTAAACGTCTTGGGAGGTAAACCAGAGACCAGATTCAGATTTGCAAGTTTGTGAATGGTCTTGAAGTTCACATGCCCCATCCTTCGGTGCCATTTAGTGGCTTCATCTTCTGAGACTTTAGCAACTAGACATGCTAGTTGACCAGTAGGGCTGACTTCATTCAACTTGATGCTATAGAGATTGTGTCTTCTAGGGATTCTGAGAAGAACTTGTGAGTCATCCGGAAGCTGAAAGTCTTTGGAAAGCACAAGTGCATCAGTATCAGTGAAGAGAACAAACTGCTTCTTGTCACAAATCTGAGAGACCGATATCAAGTTGAAGTGCTGAAGTGCTTCCACATAGTAGACCTGCTCAAAGTTTAGATTGGGAGTCTTTATCGTTCCTTTGCCAGTGATTCTGCCTTCACCCCCACCAAAATAGACCTTGCCTCCATGAAATGGTACAAACTTAGAGAGAAGACTTTTATTGCCAGTCATGCTCCTGGAGCAACCACTATCAACAATGCCTAGACTAGGATCCTGGTATGGAGTAACCTACAACAACAAGATAATAACAATGCCAAAGTTAGTGTCTTAAGGGGACCCAAACCTTTTCAGGTTTGAGCCTGCCTTGTGGATCTTTAGAAGAGTGCCAAGAAGATTGATGAGATCCACCGTTGTTCCTTGGTTGCCTATGCATCATTTGGGTATTATTATTTGACCAAGGACACCCTGCTGAGGGCTTAACAGCAGTTCCCAAATTTCCCAAACCAAAATACGCGTGGTCCAAATTATGTGGATAGATTGGATTAAAATTTTGAAAATAATTACTGGTTGTTTGGAATCCAATATTTCTCCAATAATCAGTAGCTAAGGGAGAGGACACTCGAGAAGAAGTAAACGTTGGAGCACTAGGATTAAGTCTTCTAGAAGCATATGAAGCAGCTCCTGGTGGACCAGGAGCAGGAAAAGCATGATTAACAGAAGCATGAGTGTCATAATAATCGCAATCTTTAATTAAATGAAAGGCACTGCCACAAACAAAACATGTTTTGAAAGACCTTTTATTAGAATTAGATTGTTTCATACTGCCTACTTTATTACACACAATTCTAGGAGAAACATTCTTCCTAGGACTTAATAAACTAGGACCAGACACACTTGACTTGACAGCAATTCTTTCTTCAAACTTCCTAGCACCAGTAGCAGCATGTTCATTCAACTTGGAACTTGTAGGTCTTGACTCTTCACTTGAACAACTAGATGCAGAGTCACCGGCTTTGTCACTGAAAGTACATGAGACAAAGTCATTAGTATTAGTAGAACTTGTTGGGGACTCAAGCATCTGTGATCCATCCAAGTCATTATGCCATGAAGTGGGCATAAAAGTTCCAGTAAGAGGAGGAGGGACAGCATGCATTTCTGCTGCTGGTTTAAACCTATTGTAACTAGGTTTGCCCTCATCCTCTTTGTCGGCATCAAAGACACTTGAAAAAGATAAATCAAATACATCTTCTGAATCAATATATTTTTCAAATCCTAAGCCTCTTTTAGTTCTGCCAGACATGCTACTTTCAATTAATTTTGAAAGATTTTTAGGTGCCTTTTGCCATTTTTCAAATCTTAGCATTGTAGCATCTAATTTAGCTTGCATCTCCTCTTTTTCTTTGATACTAGCATCTCTTACTGTTTCTGTATATTTAAGCATATTTGTCGTGTTTTCTAAATCAATGCTTAGTATCCTGATTTTATCCTCATACGCATGTTGTGTATCTTGTAACCACCTTTTTTGTTGTTCCAATGTGTTTAATGAAGCCTTATAGGCTTGAACCTCTAAAAAATACTTATCATTTTGATCATTTACTTCATTAAATTGGGATAACAATTCTGAGTATTTATCATGACACCCAAGAGGACAATGTTGTACCTGAGGTGAGATGCCATAAGAGCAAAGTCGTCTGCTACTTCTGCATCAGAGAGATTCCCAGCAATCATTGCAAACACGTCAGTTGAGGACTCAGCTGATTCCAGAGTAGAAGCCTGATGATCATTCCAGTTGACCATAGAGTCAACAGATACCAATGCCTTCTTGTCATCTTTTATCTCCTGAACCTTGAAAGCGGAGTACCTGCTCTTCTCCTGATCATTCTTGCTAGGGCACTCCCTTGCAAAGTGACCTTGTTGCTGGCAGTTATAGCATCAAACCTTGCTTCTGTCGAATCTTGCTGGCTCCCGAGGGTTGTAATTAAATTTCCTTCCTGCTTTCTTCTCAAACTTGTGAACCCTAAGAGTAAGCATGGCCATTTGCCATTTAAGATCCATCTCATCCAGGTCAAGTTTATCAACCTATTGGGTCTACTAGATGTAGATCTTACAGCCTGTCAGGACCGGTGAATGACTTCTGTAATCACAAGTCAAATCACAAAGAGACTCTATACACAATATGAATGTAGAATATAAATATAATCAAAGAGAACAGAATAACTATAAAGACTTGATCCTTTCTAAGGATTTCTAATATTGATAATCACTAGAACTACGTTTTGTGAAGGTGTGTATAACCCTTCTGCCTAAGGTTCCTTTTATACTACAAGGAAACCCTAATACAGCATTAAATAAAACGTGTAAAACTGATATGCATATCCTTTCCTAACATATCTCATGCATATCCTAACAGAATATTAAGTAAATAATAAAGTTTGACTTCGACTAGGACCAGGAGCAGGACTTGCTCCTACTACTACTAGGACCAGGAGGAACTACATACCTCCTAGTCTACCTATTACATATAACTATTACAATGGTCCTAACAATCCTCCCATAAACTTGAATTTGACCTGTTGAGTTCAAGTTTCCTGGAAAACGTGCAAAGAAAGCTCGAGGATTGTATCAGCAAAACAAATAGCAGCATCAACAAGATAAGAATCAGAGTAACCGCCGCAACAGGAAACACTAGAAGCTTATCTAAAGCTTGGAACAAATCAGCATCGTGTTGAATCTTTCCAGCAACATGAGCAGATTTGAGGAGCCTTTACCAAGTAGTTGCTCGCTCTTGGGCTAGCTAGTCATTCTGGTGGAATAAGCATCACCCTGGGAGACTAGAACCCAGCCCAACTCTTAGAACGTGAATCAATGGTGAGTGGGAATACCCTGATGATTTTAGGCAAACCATCACAGCCGTCAACGGATTTGATGCGTCTTTAACAGAAGTCGTACCCCTCTGGACTCGCCAACTCTTAGCAATGAAGCATCGGTGAGTTGAACACCCTATAGCTTTAAGCAAGCTATTACAGCTATCAACGGATTTAATAAGATCTTTACCAAGAGCCGTACCCCCTTGGATTAGCCACTTTTCAGTCCAAGACTATGGCAAGTGGTATCAGAGCCTGGAAGGGTCTCTATACAAGAAGAATCAAGTTTTCTTATTACTGACATTTTGTTTATCATGTCTGCCTCAACTTCTACTCAAACAGGAGAAGACAGCACTCCTAAAATTGTGCAACCTAAGCAGATCCTTGCTACAGTCTCAAACACAAATGGTAAATTCCCTCTTCTGAAAAAGGGTGAATATGAAAACTGGGCAATGAAGATGGAATGGTGGATCACCAATACTGATTAAGATCTTTGGAAAATTATTCTGAATGGGAACAGCAGGAAGCTTACTGGAAGAGACAAGAATGGTAATATTACTCTTCTTGACCCTAAGTCTCATGAAGAAATCATAGCTATTCAGAAGGAGGTCAAAGCAAAGACAATTTTGCTTCAATCTCTTCCTGAAGATCACATGGGTGACTTCTACCATTTGGATGATGCCAGAGAGATCTGGAATGGGATAAAAGCAAGGTTCAGTGGGAATGAAGAGTCAAAGAAAATGCGAAGGTCCATGCTGAGAGATGAATTCACATAATTCAAAATCTTAGAAACTGAAGGGCTACATCAAGGGTATGATAGGTTCCAGAAAATATTGAGCCAGTTGAATCAACTTCGGTCAAAGCCTGATGATGGTGACATTAATGCAAGGTTTCTTAAAGCCTTACCCTACTCATGGAATCAGGTGGTGATCTCTCTCAAAGCCAAAGGTGGGCTTGACTATCTCAACTTTGATGATCTGTTTCATAGGCTCAGAACTTTCGAACCTCATGTAAGAGGATTTTCGAGTGACTCTTTTCCCACTCCTGCTAATTCTGCCTTTGTGAGTTCTATGGCATCTAGTCCCATGTCATATGCAAGTAGCCCAAGCAATATTGTCTCCTCTCAGCATACTGTTCAGCACACTTCTGCTCCTGATCCTACTGCCAAGTCTGGTAGTATGGTAGAAGCTGTTCTTCATTCGTTTGTGGCTGATGTTAATGCTGAACAACAACTTGCTTTTGATGACTTCAAACAGGTTGATAAACTTGACCTGGATGAGATGGATCTTAAATGGCAGATGGCCATGCTTACTCATAGGGTTCACAAGTTTGAGAAGAAAGCAGGAAGGAAATTTAATTACAACCCTCGGGAGACAGCAAGATTCGACAGAAGCAAGGTTCGATGCTATAACTGCCAGCAACAAGGCCACTTTGCAAGGGAGTGACCTAGCAAGAATGATCAGGAGAAGAGCAGGTACTCCGCTTTCAAGGTTCAGGAGATAAAAGATGACAAGAAGGCATTGGTATCTGTTGACTCTATGGTCAACTGGAATGATCATCAGGCTTCTACTCTGGAATCAGCTGAGTCCTCAACTGACGTGTTTGCAATGATTGATGGGAATCTCTCTGATGCAGAAGAAGCAGACGAGTTTGCTCTTATGGGCATCTCACCTCAGGTACAACATTGTCCTCTTGGGTGTCATGATAAATACTCAGAATTGTTGTCCTAATTTAATGAAGTAAATGATCAAAATGATAAGTATTTTTTAGAGATTCAAGCCTATAAGGCTTCATTAAACACATTGGAACAACAAAAAAGGTGGTTACAAGATACACAACGTGCGTATGAGGATAAAATCAGGATACTAAGCATTGATTTAGAAAACACGACAAATATGCTTAAATATACAGAAACAGTAAGAGATGCTAGTATCAAATAAAAAGAGGAGATGCAAGCTAAATTAGATGCTACAATGCTAAGATTTGAAAAATGGCAAAAGGCACCTAAAAATCTTTCAAAATTAATTGATAGTAGCATGTCTGGCTGAACTAAAAGAGGCTTAGGATTTGAAAAATATATTGATTCAGAAGATGTATTTGATTTATCTTTTTCAAGTGTCTTTGATGCCGACAAAGAGGATGAGGGCAAACCTAGTTACAATAGGTTTAAACCAGCAGCAGAAATGCATGCTGTCCCTCCTCCTCTTACTGGAACTTTTATGCCCACTTCATGGCATAATGACTTGGATGGATCACAGATGCTTGAGTCCCCAACAAGTTCTACTAATACTAATGACTTTGTCTCATGTACTTTCAGTGACAAAGCCGGTGACTCTGCATCTAGTGGTTCAAGTGAAGAGTCAAGACCTACAAGTTCCAAGTTGAATGAACATGCTGCTACTGGTGCTAGGAAGTGTAAAGAAAGAATTGCTGTCAAGTCAAGTGTGTCTGGTCCTAGTTTATTGAGTCCTAGGAAGAATGTTTCTCCTAGAATTGTGTGTAATAAAGTAGGCAGTATGAAACAATCTCATTCTAATAAAAGGTATTTCAAAACATGTTTTGTTTGTGGCAGTGCCTTTCATTTAATTAAAGATTGTGATTATTATGACACTCATGCTTCTGTTAATCATGCTTTTCCTGCTCCTGGTCCACCAGGAGCTGCTTCATATGCTTCTAGAAGACTTAATCCTAGTGCTCCAACGTTTACTTCTTCTCGAGTGTCCTCTCCCTTAGCTTCTGATTATTGGAGAAATATTGGATTCCAAACAACCAGTAATTATTTTCAAAATTTTAATCCAATCTATCCACATAATTTGGACCACACGTATTTTGGTTTGGGAAATTTGGGAACTGCTGTTAAGCCCTCAGCAGGTTGTCCTTGGTCAAATAATAATACCCAAATGATGCATAGGCAACCAAGGAACAATGGTGGATCTCATCAATCTTCTTGGCACTCTTCTAAAGATCCACAAGGCAGGCTCAAACCTGAAAAGGTTTGGGTCCCCTTAAGACACTAACTTTGGCATTGTTATTATCTTGTTGTTGTAGGTTACTCCATACCAGGATCCTAGTCTAGGCATTGTTGATAGTGGTTGCTCCAGGAGCATGACTGGCAATAAAAGTCTTCTCTCTAACTTTGTACCATTTCATAGAGGCAAGGTCTATTTTGGTGGGGGTGAAGGCAGAATCACTGGCAAAGGAACGATAAAGACTCCCAATCTAAACTTTGAGCAGGTCTACTATGTGGAAGCACTTCAGCACTTCAACTTGATATCGGTCTCTCAGATTTGTGACAAGAAGCAGTTTGTTCTCTTCACTGATACTGATGCACTTGTGCTTTCCAAAGACTTTCAGCTTCCGGATGACTCAGAAGTTCTACTCAGAATCCCTAGAAGACACAATCTCTATAGCATCAAGTTGAATGAAGTCTGCCTTACTGGTCAACTAGAATGTCTAGTTGCTAAAGCCTCAGAAGATGAAGCCACTAAATGGCACCGAAGGATGGGGCATGTGAACTTCAAGACCATTCACAAACTTGCAAATCTGAATTTGGTCTCTGGTTTGCCTCCCAAGACGTTTAGAAATGATATAAATTGTATTGCTTGCAGCAAAGGCAAACAACACAAGGCATCCTTCAAGGCCATTACTGCTCTTAGTCTTATCACTGAACCATTGCAGCTACTACACATGGACTTATTTGGTCCTACTTCCATTAGAAGCATTGACCACAAGCAATTCTGTCTGGTGGTAACTGATGGTTATAGCAGGTTTACGTGGGTGTTCTTCATGGCTGCCAAAAGTGAGACCTACTCAATACTTAGAGATTTTCTTACCCTGATAGAGAACCAGTTGTCCAAGAAAGTTAAAGGTATTCGTTGCGACAATGGAACCGAGTTTAAAAATCAAGACCTCATCGCACTTTGTAATGCTAAGGGCATAAGAAGAGATTATAGTGCAGCAAGGACTCCTCAACAGAATGGTGTGGCAGAAAGAAAGAACAGGACACTAATAGAAGCAGCAAGAACTATGCTTGCTGATTCCAAGCTTCCAACCATGTTCTGGACAGAAGCTGTTAATTCTGCAAGTTATGTTTTGAATAGGGTTTCTATTACCAATCCTCACAAGAAGACTCCTTATGAGCTGCTCACGGGCAAAGTTCCAAATATTGCTCATTTGAAGCCTTTTGGGTGTCCAGTCACCATTCTGAATACTAGTGACTATTTGGGGAAGTTTGATGGCAAGGCAGATGAAGGATACATTGTGGGATATTCAGCTCACTCTCGGGGCTTATCGTGTCTACAATCTCCAAGCCAAGCGGATCATTGAAACTATAAATCTCAGGTACTTTGAAGAGAAGTCAAACATTCAAGGCACGGGTCCAGAATGGTACTTTGATCTTGATTATCTTAGTGATTCGTTAGGATGTTTTCGTCTTAAAACTAACCATGATGCAGGACCACAAGTGTTTGCAACTTCTAGTACTGGTGTACCTTCTAGTCTTTCTGATTCAGATGATGAGGATGACATTTTTGTGGTTCCATCCTATTCCACCACAGTTTCTCCTACTCCTCCAAGTGATGCAACTCCATTGGATGTACAGGATTCCCAAGTAGCTCTTGACACTCTTCTCAAACAAAAACAAGAAGCTACTAAAGTAGCTGCTCAAGGTGGTTTTGAGTTTCCCTTGGTTGAGCCTACTGACAAAGCTGCTCCTGGTACTCCAGCTTCTGCTCCTAGTGCTAGCTTATCACCTACTGGTACTCCGACTAGTGAGTCTGCTTCAAATACTCGTTTCTCCAGTCCTTCTGATTTGGGGAACCATCAAAAGAAGTCTTCTACCAAGCTGGATGATATTCATAAACAACCAGTAGATGGGATTTTCCACAATGCTTTATATGATGCTGACTTTGTTGGTGATCTCAATAACTTGGCACCAGAAGTGGAGGTTTCTTCCAATCCAGTCTTGCAATCACATAAAGATCATCCTACCACTCAAATCATTGGAGATCCTGGTTCTACTGTCAAGACACGCAGAATGCAGCAGAAGGCCTCGTCTGATCATCATGCTCTTGTGGGCTATATTGAAGATCAAAAGCGTAATAATCATACGGACTTTCAACACTGTTTGTTTGCTTGTTTTCTTTCACAGGTGGAACCTAGGTCTGTTTCTCATGCTCTTGAGGATCAAAGTTGGAAGGAGGCTATGCAGGAGGAAATGCAGCAATTCTTGTTTCAGAATGTTTGGGTTCTGGTTGACTTACCAGATGGAAAGACAGCTATCAATACCAAATGGATTCTCAAGAACAAAAAGGATGCACGGGGAATTGTCGTACGGAATAAAGCTCGGCTTGTCGCACAAAGACACACTCAAATTGAGGGCATTGACTATACTGAAGTTTTTGCTCCGGTTGCAAGGATAGAGGCCATTCGTCTGTTTTTGGCTTTTTCCTCTTATGTGGGCTTTATGGTGTTTCAGATGGATGTCAAGAGTGCATTTCTCTATGGCAAAATTGACGAGGAGGTGTATGTTACTCAACCTAAGGGCTTTGTAGATCCACTTCATCCCAAGAAAGTTTACAAGGTGGTCAAGGCTCTTTATGGGCTACATCAGGCTCCTAGAGCTTGGTATGAGCGTCTTTCAACTTTCTTGTTAAAGAATGGCTATAGAAGAGGTACTATTGACAAAACACTATTTCTTCGGAGGAATACCAAGGACATTATCCTTGTTCAGGTTTATGTGGACGATATTATCTTTGGTTCTACTAGGAAGGAGTGGTGTGATGAGTTTGAACACTTGATGAAAGGCGAATTTCAGATGAGTGCGATAGGAGAACTGTCGGTCTTCCTTGGTCTTCAGGTCAAGCAACAATCGGATGGGATTTTCATCAGTCAAGATAAATATGTCCATGAGATTCTTCAGAAGTTTGACATGGATCCTCTTAGACCAGCAGCAACTCCTTATAAAGTTGCTAAAATCAAACTTAAGAATGAGCCAGACCCCCCGGTAAATGTTCACATGTACAGGTCTATGATTGGCTCCCCCATGTATTTGACTGCATCACGTCCGGACATCATGTTTGTAGTAAGTGCTTGTTCTAGACACCAGGTGACTCCAACGGTTTCGAACTTAAATGCAGTGAAGAAGATTTTCAAGTATATCAAGGCTCAACCTAAATTGGGTCTATGGTATCCTAGAGAATCACCTTTTGTTCTAGAAGCCTATAGTGATAGTGACTATGCTGGTGCTAATAATGACATGAAGTTTACTACTGGTGGTTGTTAGTTTTTGGGTCGTCGACTTATTTCATGGCAATGCAAGAAACAGACAATAGTGGCTACTTCTTCAACAGAAGCTGAATACGTTGCAGCTGCTAGTTGTTGTGGACAAGTTTTGTGGATCCAAAATCAGATGTTGGATTATGGTTCAATTTTATGAATACCAAAATTTTTATTGACAATCAAAGCACTATTTGCATTGTGAAGAATCCAGTTTTTCATCAGCGGACGAAACATATTGAAATTCGGCATCATTTTATACGGGATGCCAATGAGAAGAAGCTGACACAGGTTCTTAAAGTTCATACGGATGACAATGTTGCTGATTTGCTGACAAAAGCTTTTGATGGTCCTCGGTTTAACCACTTGGTGGTTCATATTGGGATGGTCAATCCTTGAGGTCTAGGATTGAGGGGAGGCTAAGCCTAAGGGGAGGCTTTGTGTACATATTCGTAGGACTGTCTAACGTATTGATAGATTTTAACAACTTATTTTATTGGTTCTGGTGGTGTGTGTTACTTCTGGTGGTGGTGTGTGTTACTTCTAGTGGATATGACTGGCGTATGGTCCTCCTTCGTCAGCTTCTAGTCATAATTGGTTGGCTTCTGGTGGTTCAAAATCCTTCCATGTCAAGTGGTGATTAGGTCCTGGTACTGGTCTGGCACATTGTTCATTCCTTTTGTCCCTTGTTAATCACGTTTTGCTCCTGGTCTGACCATTGTGTGCTTTGACTTTTGGTCAACGCTCCCAATCCTGGTACGTGATATGTGGGCTGACTATAAACAAAAAGTGTGATTATGGCTGCATAATTTTTGGAAGGACACAGCACGTGATGGGAGATTCTTATAAGAGGAAATGGTTACTTGTTACTAAATATATGCAAGACACGTTTTTCTTGTACGCTGGATGAGATTTTATGGGAAATTATTGGCTGCATATATTTTGGAAACAAATATGGTATGTGTTTTTTTTCCACTTTTCTTTATTTGATATGGACAAATCATCAACGTGTCATATATGTGAGATGTGAATCATATGAAAACAAGTTAAGTTGCTGATTTTTAGCATATCAAATAAATGGACTGTGATATTCATGTGATGAAAAGGTCCAAAGCTGTGATTGAAAGCAGTTATGGTATGCATGATATCCATGGTGATAAGACGCAAATATGGTTGAGTTATGCGTGATTCTTGGGTTCCAATATGGTATGAGTTATTCTTTCCCTACAAAGGTGGTATGTTACAAGTTTGTAGGGATTCTAATTCTACTTCATCCCTTTTTGTATTAATGGGGATTATATGTTTCCATATATAATTGCTTTGATAACTAAAAAGGTGGAATTATGTTATACATGGAAGCTATTTTGTGACTCTCATGCATAATGTGCATTAACGCATACATCTTGTTATTGGAAGTAAATTACAAGTGCTGGACGTGGGTATTGAGATTGTATGGGCCACATGTGGATGGGCCTCACGAATACAACAGGAACATCAACATACATAGTGACAGACGGGGTGTGGCTAGAAGTGATAGAAGGATGGAAAGTATTATTGATATCCGCAACAGGTTCAACGACAGCGTGGTGACAGATTGGAAAAAAAAAAGAAAAAAAAATGAAAAGAAAAGAAAAAAATAGAAAAAAAAGAAGGGTTTTGAGATGCTACTGGTAGATTTTTTCCTACTGGTGAACTATGGTTCCTACTGGTCTCATATATTCATGTTGGTTTTGTTCTCGGTTCCTCCTAGTAATATTTGATGGTTCCTCCTGGTTGAATCATCGGTTCATACTAGTCGGTTCCTACTGGTCCGTACCACTGGTCGGTTCCTACTGGTTTGTTCCTCCTGGTAGGCGTATGTTCTTGTTGACTTGATCATGGTTCCTGCTGGCTTGTTGTATACTAACTTTCTTTGGTCGGTTTTGGTACCTACTAGTCAAGTAAGATTGCTACTACTCTGATTTAGTGACTAGTCTGATGTCACTACTGTTACTGGAGGAGGAGTTCTCAGCCATCATCATTTCGTTGTGGAGATTCATTGACGAAGACATTTGATTATCACTTATTTTATGTTCTAGTTGATTTTCACAAGTTTTGTGTTCTTATCATATCTTAAAAGGAAGGGAGTACCTTTTAAGATAACTTGCTTGGTTTGTGTGGTGACGAAGACTTGACATATCTAGCGAAGGGGTACGATCTATTCATATCTTAAAAGGAGTGGTAGCCTTTTTAAGATAGTTTGCTCTATGCGTACATTTGCTATCACTTGAAGGGGTTGCGTTATTGTGCTCAGTGTCTCATTTATTTGAGGATTTTGTTCGAGCTCGGCGTCACGTGGTTAGTGCAACACATAAGACACAAGTTTGGGAGATTCCACTTCTTCATCAAATTTGTTATACTTGATTTTATTCATCAGTGATCTCTCCATGGAGCCTACTAGATTTTCCGTGCACTTCTTAAGGGGAAGACGATCCTTTTTTAGTTGATGTGACAAAAAGGGGAAGAATGCATGGATCAAGGGGAAGCTTGTGCTTACTGGTTTTGTCAAATCAACTAGGGGAAGATTGTTGGGATTAGATATCTTGAGTTGATATGACAAAACAAGATGAAGGACCTAATAGCAAATAATTAGCTTCTATAGTAAGCTAGGGTTGTGATGTAACCCTAGTACCTCTATTATATAAAGAGGGTTAGGCACACATGGTTAATTATTCATTCACAAACAATGTAAACCATATGTGTGTGTGCGTTCCTCCTGGTGTCAAGCCTATAAGGCACCAGGAGTAGTAGTTAATAGCATTATTAATAGTAATCTTCATTAGTGAAAGCCTTGTTCTTGGTTATGATTGTGTTCTTTATGTTCCGCTGTGCTTATTACAATCATGATCATGATATCCCAGATGAGTCTAGATCCTATGACTCAACAATCTATTTATCCTCATACCTTGTTAGGGTCTTTTTGGATAGACTTCTCCATGATCTTTAGAGGAGTAATTGCTTCTCGTCGTGTGTCTTGATCCTTCATATTGATTTGGATTAATGATCTTCACATCATCTTAGGATCTTTAGCAAAAAGTGAATCCTCATGCCTTGTGAGGGCCTTTTTGGACTCGGGTATCCTCATGCCTTGTTAGGGCCTTTTTGGATAAGCCAATCTTCGCGTCCTGTTTTAATAAGTTATGCCTTGGCTATGAACTCTAATTAATACCGAGCAACTTTTAAACGATCTTGTGCTAGAAGCTAAGTAACCTTTTAAATTATACAACCTTATTTATTGCAAATATATTTATTAACAAGCGATGGGAGAAAAAGCTCATAACTAACTCACATAAGTTAATGAAAGAATACCGAACTTATAATTAACTCTATCATCTCTCGTTCTCCACAATTTAAAATCTCAAGGAATGAGACTCGTGAATGCTTAGCCTAATAAACCAATTAAGGTCCATATGGTTAAGGATACTAGCTAGAGTAAACTTAGATAAGTAAACTCGGGTTGAGTCAAAATATTCACGACGGGCCTAATATATCAAAGACAACTAAACTTGTTAGAACCATTTTATTTATTTATTTCATTTTTGACTTTATTCTTGAAATGGAAATTATTAAGATGCGATAATAAAAAGAAAGAAAATAAATAAAAATACTACTAGGCCAAAATAGATCAAAAATTTGAAAAACGTTGAAAATTTTAAAAATATTCCCTTGAAATGGAAAATATTACGATGCGATAATAAAAAGAAAGAAAATAAATAAAAATACTACTGGGCCAAAATAGATCAAAATTTTGAAAAACGTTGAAAATTTTAAAAATTTTCTGGTTAAATGGGGTCAAATTCATGGAAAAGCCCACTAAAATTCGATAGAAATCCCCCCTACACTTAATAAAAACATTGTCCTCAATGTTTAAGCATGTGGGAGAATAAACTCCCCTACACTTAGGACATTGAGTACGTTGTTTAAAATCGAGCTAAGGAAAGGACAACTAAAGTGATTACATTTATTCGTTTTATTTATATACAAGTATGAATCACAATAGTTTTGATAGAACCGGGTACACGGGTCGTGTCAAAAGTACCAAAAGTGGATCATCAAAGCACATGTCCCTGCACACAATCACAACACACAAACAACCTACTTGGATCCCCCTACACTTATTGGTGGACAATGGATGAAGGTGAAAAAGGGTGGAAAGGATGGTAAAGGTAAAAATCTAACCTAGTTATACGATGCTTGATTTATTTATCATGAGTCTCTAGCTCGACTCGATTTCCCGGATTAATTCAAGGGAAATGTGGAGAGGGATGGAATCATCTCGTGAGAGATGTCCTCTCCATAGTACAACTTAACCCGTTGGCCTTTCACCTTAAAGTTGGGCCCATTTGGTTGGGATAACTCAATGGTGCCATAAGGGAAGACTTGGGCCACGGTGAATGGACCGGACCAACGGCTCTTAAGTTTACCCGAAAAGATTTTCAACCGAGAGTTAAATAATAAAACTTGATCACCAACATGGAACTCTCAGTTTTTAATCTTGGAATCATGAATGAGCTTAGTCTTCTCCTTGTAGATTAATGAATTTTCATAAGCCTCATTCCTAAGTTCATTGAGTTCATTGAGTTGGATTTTCCTATGATCATCGGCTTTGTTAAGATCAAAATTAGCCCATTTCAAGGCCCAATAAGCCTTATGCTCTAACTCAATGGGGAGGTGGCACGCCTTTCCGTACACAAGGCGATAAGGGGTACAACCTATAGGTGTCTTATAAGCGGTACGGAAAGCCCACAAAGCATCATCTAATTTATCGGCCCATGAGGCACGATGCTCTCCCACGGTTCGCTCTAAGATTCTCTTAAGACCACGGTTAGAAACCTCGGCTTGTCCATTAGTTTGAGGATGATACGCGGTGGAAAGTCGGTGATTGACACCATACTTAGCCATGACTCGTGCAAATTGATCATTGCAAAAATGAGTCTCGCGATCACTAATAATAGCACGAGGCACACCGAATCGAGCAAACAATTGTTTCAAGAAGTTAACAACCACCCTCGCATCGTTAGTAGGTAAAGCCTTTGCTTCAACCCATTTTGATACGTAGTCAATGGCTACGAGGATGTACTTGTTTCCCTTCGATGATGGAAACGGCCCCATAAAGTCGATGCCCCATACGTCAAAGATTTCACATTCTTGGATGAAATTTTGAGGCATCTCATCTTTATGCGTGATCTTGCCTTGTCTTTGGCAAGCATCACAATGTTTAACCATTTCATGTGCATCATGATAAATGGAGGGCCAATAGAATCCGGAGTCGAAAACTTTTTTAGCGGTGTAATTAGGACCAAAGTGACCACCGGTGGGTCCTTTATGGCAAGCTTCAAGGATTTGTAAAGCCGCCGGCCCATAAACACATCTACGAATGATTAAGTCCGCACATTGCTTGAAAAGATAAGGGTCGTCCCAATAGTACGTTTTAACGTCCTTGAATAATTTTTTTCTTTTGTTGGGACATTAACCCTTCGATAAGAACACCACCCGCCAAATAGTTTGCAATGTCGGCAAACCATGGGGTATCATCAAGATTGGAATTAATAGACATTAAGGTCTCAAGGGGAAAGGATTCATTAATCTCTTGATTTGGATATTCCCCTTGATAAGGATCCTCAAGTCTACTAAGGTGATCCGCGGCTAGATTTTCCGCTCCTTTTTTATCACAAATTTCGATTTTAAATTCTAGTAGGAGCAAAACCCAACAAAGGAGTCTCGGTTTAGCATCTTGCTTGGTCAACAAGTATTTCAAGGCGGAATGGTCGGTCTAAACGATGGTGGTGGAAAGCACAAGATAGGGGCAGAATTTCTCAAAAGCATACACTACAGCTAGAAGCTCTTTTTCGGTAGTGGTATAATGCAATTGAGACCCCGTCATTGTCTTACTAGCATAATGAATGGGTTGGAAATGTTTGTTAACTCGTTGACCTAAAGCCGCTCCTACCGCGAAATCACTAGCATCGCACATGAGCTCGAAAGGTAACTCCCAATTTGGGGAGACTAAGACCGGTGCCTTAGTTAATTTACCTTTAAGAAGTTCGAAAGAGTCGAGACATTATTGAGAGAAGATGAAAGGAGCATCCTTTTCTAAGAGATGAGTCATTGGACGAGCTATTTTGGAGAAATCTTGGATGAAACGTCGATAAAATCCTGCATGGCCTAAAAAACTTCTAACTCCTTTGACGGTGGTAGGCGGAGGTAACTTAGCAATGACGTCAACTTTAGCACGGTCGACTTCGATACCGGCTTTGGAAATTTTATGACCGAGGACGATGCCTTCTTTTACCATGAAATGGCATTTTTCCCAATTAAGAACGAGACGAGTGTCTTCACATCATTGGAGCATACGTTCTAAATTAGCAAGGAAAGAAGAGAAAGAATCACCATAGACCGAGAAATCGTCCATAAAGACTTACATAGTTTCTTCAACCATGTCATGAAATATCGCCATCATACACCTTTGGAAAGTCTCGGGAGCATTGCATAAGCCGAAAGGCATTCGTTTGTAAGCAAATGTTCCATAGGGACAAGTGAATGTGGTTTTCTCTTGGTCTTTTGGATCGACAGGGATTTGAAAATATCCGGAAAAGCCATCTAAGAAACAATAGAAATCATTACCCGCTAAACGTTCGAGCATTTGATCCATGAAAGGAAGAGGGAAATGATCCTTATGAGTGGCATCATTGAGCTTACGATAGTCGATGCAAACTCGCCAACCCGTTACGAGTCGAGTAGGAATCAACTCGTTGTTTTCGTTGGGAACAACGGTGATTCCGCCTTTCTTAGGCATACAATGGACGGGACTAACCCATGGCGAATCCGAGATAGGGTAAATCATTCCGGCATCGAGAAGTTTGATAACTTCTTTCTTAATGACTTCATGAATTTTTGGATTAACCCTTCTTTGATTTTGGATTGCGGGTTTAAAGTCATCTTCCATGAGAATTTTATGAGTACAAAAATTAGGATCAATTCCGCGAATGTCGGAGATTTTCCAAGCAATTGCTTTCTTATGATTCTTAAGCACATCGATAAGTCGAGATTTTTCATCTTCTTTTAAGTCCTTAGCAATAATGACGGGCAACTTATTATCCTCCTCTAAGAAAACGTACTCTAGATGAGACGGTAAATCCTTAAGCTCTAGATCCGGCGGATTGTCAATGGAAGGCTTAGTCAAAGTAGGAACATCATTTGTAACTTCTTTAGGAGTGGGGGGAGAAATATTGTCCTCATTGAGAAGTCTCTCAATAGTATGAATGTCTTCATCCCAATTGGTGGGAGAATTATCATAGTTAATCTCGAGAGGACCCAAGCTAGCTTCAAACTCATCTAAGTCACTTTCTCCAAATCGAGTCAATGAAGGAGCAATAGAAGCTACGGTCTCAACATGAGGTAAAGGAGAAATCCCGCTCTTACAAGCCTCGTGAAAATGTTCTTCGCATGCTTCGTCGAGCACATCGATGAAATTCACAGATTCGGGCTCATCGGGAAGTTTGGAAAGTTTACCCATGTTAAAGACGATTTTGTCATCCCCGACCCTCATGATAAGTTCACCCGCGGCTACATCAATTAATGTACGCCCGGTTCTCAAGAAGGGTCGTCCCACAATTAAGGGAACACGGGGATCCATTTCATAGTCGACGACGACTAAATCGGCAGGAAAAGTGAATTTGTCGACTCCTACAAAAACATCCTCGGCTATCCCTACCGGATAAGCAACCTGTTGGGTCTAACAGATATAGATCTTGCAGCCTGTCAGGACCGGTGAATGACTTCTGTAATCACAAGTCAAATCACAAAGAGACTCTATACACAATATGAATGTAGAATATAAATATAAACAAGAGAAACAGAATAACTATGAAGACTTGATCCTTTCTAAGGATTTCTAATATTAATAAAGACTAGAACTACGTTTTGTGAATGAATATCTAACCCTTCTGCCTAAGGTTCCTTTTATACTACAAGGAAACCCTAATACAGCTTACAAGAAAACGTGTAAAACTGATATGCATATCTTCTCCTAATATAACTCATGCATATCCTAACAGAATATTAAGTAAATAACAATGTTTGACTTTGACTAGGACCAGGAGCAGGACTTGCTCCTACTACGACTAGGACCAGGAGGAACTACATACCTCCTAGTCTACCTATTACATATAACTATTACAATGGTCCTAACAATCCTCCCCTAAACTTGAATTTGACCTGTTGAGTTCAAGTTTCCTGGAAAACGTGCAAATAAAGCCCGAGGATTGTAGCAGCAAAACAAACAGCAACATCAATAAGATAAGAATCAGAAGAACATCCGCACGAACTACTAAAAGCTTCTCCAAAGCTTGGAACAAATCAGCATCGTGTTGAATCTTTACAGCAACATGAGCAGATTTGATGAGCCTTTACCAAGTAGCTGCTCGCTCTTGGGCTAGCTAGTCATTCTGGTGGAATAAGCATCACCCTGGGAGACTAGAACCCAGCCCAACTCTTAGAACGTGAATCAATGGTGAGTGGGGGTACCCTGATGATTTTAGGCAAACCATCACAGCCGTCAACGGATTTGATGCGTCTTTACCAGAAGCCGTACCCCTCTGGACTCGCCAACTCTTAGCAATAAAGCATCGGTGAGTTGAACACCCTATAGCTTTAAGCAAGCTATTACAGCTGTCAACGGATTTGATAAGATCTTTACCAAGAGCCGTACCCCCTTGGATTAGCCACTTTTCAGTCCAATACTATGGCAAGTGAAAACCATCCAGTTTTAGGTAACCTGGCAACCATCAACGGATTTGATAATCGCACCAGGAGCCGTACCCTCAAGGTGAATCAACTTTTTCTTGTCGATGAGACATGGTAAGTTGAGAACCATTTGTTGTGTGGACCACGTCCAACACCAAGTGAGACCACGGACCAGAACAATCTCAAACCAGGAACCACAATTCAAACCATCCAAGGGATATTATGTACAAGTATAAAAGCTAAACTGTGTTAAAGTATAAGCAGATATTATATAAAATGTATATATGGTTTTTTTTTTTTTTTTTTTTAATTTTTTTTTTTTTTTTAATTTTTTTTTTTAACTATAAAGAATAAAAATCACCAAACACTATACACATTGGTGAAAAGAATCAAAATAAGAAGAAAGTACAAACACTTACAACCCAATCACCTTAGATACCAGAAGCTGCCCTCTTATCCGCTAGCAGCCGTGCTTGAATACCCTCCACCAAAGACATAGCCATACTCGACTCATTCCCTGTAGGAGCAGTAGAAATCTGCAAATGACTTGCCAGCATTGCTTCCATGGAAGAAATAGTCAAAGGATACACAACATCAGTCAACATAAACACCACAAGACCAGAACCTAACTCCAACACATGGACTCCACAACCAGCATACAGCTTCCAGCGAACAATCTCCCATTGCATTTGATCCTTCCATACGCCCAAAGGAGTAGCGGATGGAGGAGGATCCAACATCAGTTTGAGATCAGCCCAAAGACGCATACCAGGCCAGGAAGACACCGCCATAGGATTAAACGGCATACTAGAATCCACAAGCCCAAACAAGGTCATAAGATCCATACGGTCAACCCATGATAACACACCCTGCAAACCCGTTACCAATCGCACAGTCCCATCACTCAAAGTGATCCGATGGGAGACACCACCAGGAAGTGTTGGAGACCGCTCAGCCGCATAACCCACAATGCTACCATTGCCTAAAGGTAAGTCAGAATCACTATCCGAAGCTGCATCAATTAAGTTTTCAGGATCACGCTTCTCAAAAGAAACTGATTTACCGCGACGAACACGACGAGTAAGTTTCTGGCGAGTGGAACGACGAGGCGTGGGAGCCGAAGAAGTGGATTCAACCTTCACCCGAACTTCATCAACAGCAGGGGAAGCAGTAGGAGTAGACTCAGGAACATGTCCACCCAAAGAACCACTAGGAGCTGCATCAGAAGTGGGAGTAGGTTGTGTTGCAGAAACTGGTGGTGATGAAGATGGCACATCAGATGGAGCAGCAGCAGGGATGGTGGAATCAACAGAAGTGCTTGCAGGAACAGGAGTGGTGGAAGTACCAGGTGTGGTGGGGGAAACATGAGTGGTGGTGGTTGTCACAAAGATAGTAGTAGCAGGACCAGTAGTAGAACCAATAGGCGCAACCAAGGGTGTAGTAGAAGGACCAACAGAAACAGCACCAGAACCAGAAGAACTACCAGTGGAACCAGGAATGGGCAAGGATGAAGAAACAGTAGAAGTAGCAGGCATCGAAGCTGTCACACCACGAGGATGGTAAACAAATTTTTCCGGTATAGGTTGACTCGCACGCCTCACCATATTCTCATAAAGTTTCTTGAGCTCATCAAAAGTCAAAGCCCGTACCCGTGCCCAAGACCAAGGAGCATTGAAATGAGCAGCAGATTGAAATTTGACATAACGTTGCATCTGCTGGCGCTGCTCAGCCTTAGAAAGAGGTCTGTTCCTACGCTGTTTCTTTAGTTCCTCAGCAAGAGTCAACTGATGCTTACGCATCATTACCATAGCACGCGGAATGCAGTTGTGTTCATCAACATCATCACCCAACAAATCTTTAAACTGAGCATAATCCCGAGTGAGAACAGTTAACACTTGCATCCATTCGCCATCAGTCCAGTGCATAGCATCATGCTGAATTTGCGCACGCCTTCTTTCACGGAGCTCTTCCTCAGCAGCAATGTCCTCCGCATCAAGCTCAGCCCGAACCCGTCGAGCAGCCTCTTCACCAAGTCTGTCTTCTTCAAGCTGGCGACGAGAGCGCTTGCGGGTTGGAGATGGAGGATCAGTCATTGGAGCTTTGCCCTTAGGATCATGTGAGGGATCATCATGAGAACCAGCAGCAGCATCAGAAGCACCACCCATAGAAGGGGGAACAGTACTGGAAGAAGGAGCATGGGAGGACATTGGAGGACCAGGCAGATCATCATACACTTTATCAGCAAAGGCAGCCTTTGCCAGCAATGTCAAGCCATCCTCAACATTCTCCGAATCATCATCCTCAGACTCGGAAAGAACCACATGCTTCTTTCTTCGACGCTGTTGATTCTCCAATACCTTAATACGATCGGCCAGAGGAAGAACAAATTCCCGTGTGAGCTTCCGATGTTGGTTCAAGTCAGCTTCCAAGCAAATCATCCTCTCATGGTACATGTGCATAAGATCGAGCAAAGATGTCAGAGTAGTAGGCTCCTCTGCCTGCCCACCAAGAGAGCTTGGATCAGGGAAAGCATCACGGGAGCCCGAAGCAACATTGGGGTCAACGTGTGGGGAACTAGCAGCAAAGGGGAAATCTGTCGAGTGTGGGGCAGGACTAGGAGGTGGAGTCTCCACAAATGGAGACCTTTGTGGAGCCGAGGAAGGACCAGCCTTGGGAGGGGATGGTTGTTCAACCACCACCTCCTCAACTAGCTCCTCCTCTACCACAGGAATGGCATTACCAGCAGGAGCCTCCTCCTCCTCCATGGGGTCATCATCTAACACAACCAACTCAGGAGCCTCCTCCTCCTGACCTATGGGACCCTGAGCCAAACCCATCATGGCTTCAGTCAGGGGCCTCCAATCCCCAGGAAACCCATTCATCATGTTATAATACACTTTCGCTGTTAGTTTAGAAGGTACATGCTCAGTCCTATCACGTGGAATGCAAACAAGCATTTCCTGAATAAACCTAGGGTACATAAGGAACTTTTTCCTAGAACCAGCAGTTGACAAATTACTAGCCATCCCCTCAAAGATATAATGTGAAAAGTTAAACACTCTACCCTGGGCTAAACATATAAGACCAGTAGCCAAAGGAGTAGGGAACGCATCCCAACTCCCCGACTTGGGACTCAGACAATGGATTAAATAGTGAACCAGAAGCTTCCACTGAGGGGAAAACCTATTCTTTTGGAAGTTAAACCTCCCCCCATGTTCATAACCTATGGCAGCCATACCCTCCAAAACTTCCGAATTTGGAAGTGATACAACACCCCCCTCATCTTGAAAATGAAGAGAAGAGCGAATAGATGCTTCAGTGACCACATAAGTACGTCCATCAATGGTAGCATGGAGTGCTTGTGGACGTCCAACCACATTTACAAGTTCAGCAGACGCCCAAAATTGACGTACCACACTATCATATATGGTAGGACAAACAGTAAATGCAAACCTTAAGTTTGAAGCTTCAATAAACTCCAAGATATCAGCAAAATGTTCACTATTAGGACCATCACCCAGATAAGCAACACGATTATGAGCAGGTTGATAAACAAGAGCAGCCATGGATCTTGATGAATGGATTGAAGAAGGATTTGGATTGGGATGAGATGAGTAGAAGCGGTTTTTGTGTGTGTTTTAATTATAATGAGTGTATTTTGACCATATAGGAAGAAAATAGTAACTGTTCATTGACCCCTATTAATGGGGGGTTGCCCTTTCAAATTATACCATAATGGCATACTAACCACTTGCCCTTTTTAACATAATAACTTACCCCCAATTGATTTGGTGAATTCAAACTTGTACAAATCAGTATTGGAAGCGTTGACCAAAAGTCAAAGTGCACAATAATCGGACCAGGAGCAAAACGTGATTAATAAAGGACAAAAGGAATGAACAGTAGCCAGACCAGTACCAGCACCCATAGCCAAACACCACGAGACTGGGAAGGATTTGAGACCACCAGAAGGCATCCAAGTATAACTAGAAGCTGACCAACTAGGACCAGAAGCCAGACATGTAAGGCCATATCCATCAGAAGCAAGCAAAAATCCTTCATCAGAAACACCACACACCACCAGAACCAAGAAAGTATGTTGTTAAATACTACGAATACTTTAGACTAACCTAATATGTACACAAAGCCTCCCCTTAGGCTTTGCCTCCCCTCAATCCTAGACTTCAAGGATTGACCATCCCAATATGAACCACCAGGTGGTTAAACCGAGGACCATCAAAAGCTTTAGTCAGTAGATCAGCAACATTGTCATCCGTATGAACTTTAAGAACCTGTATCAACTTCTTCTCATTGGCATCGCGTATAAAATGATGCCGAATCTCAATATGTTTCGTCCGCTGATGAAATACAGGATTCTTCACAATACAAATAGTGCTTTGATTGTCAATAAAAATTTTGGTGTTCATAAAATTGAACCCATAGTCCAACATCTGATTTTGGATCCATAAAACTTGACCACAGCAACTAGCAGCAGCCACATATTCAGCTTCCGTTGAAGAAGTAGCTACTATTGTCTGTTTCTTACATTGCCATGAAATAAGCCGACGACCCAAAAATTGACAACCACCAGTAGTTGACTTCCTATCATTATTAGCACCAGCATAATCACTATCACTGTATGCTTCAAGTACAAATGGGGATTCTCTAGGATACCATAGACCCAATTTAGGTTGAGCCTTGATATACTTGAAAATCTTCTTAACTGCATTTAAGTTCGAAACCGTTGGAGTCACCTGGTGTCTAGAACAAGCACTTACTGCAAACATAATATCCGGACGTGATGCAGTCAAGTACATGAGAGAGCCAATCATAGACCTGTACATATGAACATTTACGGGTGGATCTGGCTCATTCTTAAGTTTGATTTTAGTAACTTCATAAGGAGTTGCTGCTGGACGAAGAGGATCCATGTCAAACTTTTGAAGAATCTCATGAACATACTTATCTTGACTGATGAAAATCCCATCCGATTGTTGCTTGACCTGAAGACCAAGGAAAAACGACAGTTCTCCCATGGCACTCATCTGAAATTCGCCTTTCATCAAGTGTTCAAACTCATCACATCACTCCTTCCTAGTAGAACCAAAGATAATATCGTCCACATAAACCTGAACAAGGATAATATCCTTGGAATTCCGCCGAAGAAATAGTGTTTTGTCAATAGTACCTCTTCTATAGCCATTCTTTAACAAGAAAGTGGAGAGACGCTCATACCAAGCTCTAGGAGCCTGATGTAACCCATAAAGAGCCTTGACCACTTTGTAGACTTTCTTTGGATGACGTGGATCAACAAACCCCTTAGGTTGAGTAACATACACTTCTTCGTCAATTTTTCCATAGAGAAATGCACTCTTGACATCCATCTGGAACACCGTAAAGCCAACATACGAAGCAAAGGCCAAAAACAGACGAATGGCCTCAATCCTTGCAACAGGCGCAAAGACTTCAGTATAATCAATTCCCTCAATTTGAGTGTGTCCTTGTGCGACAAGCCTAGCTTTATTCCTGACCACAATTCCCCGTGCATCCTTCTTGTTTTTGAGAATCCATTTGGTATTGATAGCTGTCTTCCCATCCGGTAGGTCAACCAGAACCCAAACATTCTGAAACAAGAATTGCTGCATTTCCTCCTGCATAGCCTCCACCCAACTTTGATCCTCAAGAGCATGAGAAACAGACCTAGGTTCCACCTGTGAAAGAAAACAAGCAAACAAACAGTGTTGAAAGTCCGTATGATTATTACGCTTTTGATCCTCAATATAGCCCACAAGAGCATGATGATCAGACGAGGCCTTCTGCTGCATTCTGCGTGTCTTTACGGTAGAACCAGGATCTCCAATAATTTGAGTGGTGGGATGGTCTTTATGTGATTGCAAGACTGGATTGGAGGTAACCTCCACTTCTGGTGCCATGTTACCGAGATCACCAACGAAATCAGCATCATATGAAGCATTTTGGAAAATCCCGTCTACTGGTTGTTTATGAATATCATCCAGCTTGGTAGAAGACTTCTTTTCATGATTCCCCAAATCAGAAGGACTGGAGAAACGTGTATTTGAAGCAGACTCACTAGCCGGAGTACCAGTAGGTGAGTGACTAGCACTAGGAGCAGAAGCTGGAGTACTAGGAGCAGATCTGTCAGAAGGCTCAACCAAGGGAAACTCAAAACTACCCTGAGCCGCCGCTTTAGTAGCTTCTTGCTGTTGCTTTAGAAGAGTATCAAGAGCTGCTTGGGAATCCTGGACTTCCAATGGAGTTGCATCACTAGGAGGAGTAGGAGAAAGCGTGGTGGAATAGGATGGAACCACAAAAATGTCATCCTCATCATCTGAATCAGAAAGACTAGAAGGAACACCAGTACTAGAAGTTGCAAACACTTGACGGGGGGTATAGATCGTTTCAGAGATTCAGTTTATGCTATAATTCTTAACTGGAACAGTTACACGCTCTTTTACAAATATTTGGGGGGCATATGATACCATACAGTTCATGATATGATCATCACAAAATTAGCATGATCATAAGCATCGAGTGGTTTCTGGTTGATCCGTCAGAGCTCACTGAGACTATCGGCCATTGCATGTGATCGCCATGCATATATTGACTACAAGAATTATTCAAAGACATTTTATTACATGATATTGTAATAAGCATGTCTTTTTCATACTGAAGGAAGATATGATCTATGCCACTGAGTTCAGGATTCAAGAGATGGTTAGTATGATTGTTTATATACTTAACCATCTACATGCATCACTTGAGGGGAAGCGTCTACGAGTTGCACAAGACCCTATTTGCTGATTACAAAAAGGGGAAGAATAGTTAGATGTGCAGCTTATTATCGTGATGACATGTTCGAGCATTGTTTCTTCATGCACATTGTTTTGTAATATCAAATAGGGGAAGATTGTTGGGACATACAGATTTGATGATTACAAAACCTATAGGCAGAGATGAAGACAGAAGAAACAATAAGGACCTAATATGTAATATTAGGTTAGCTTTGATAATAAGCTAGGGTTGTGATGTAACCCTAGTACCTCTATTATATAAAGAGGATTAGGCACACATGGTTATTCACTGATTGAGATACAATGTAAACTAAAGGTGTGTGTGCGTCCTCCTGGTGTCAAGCCTATAAGGCACCAGGAGCTAGTAGTTATTAGTATTTTATGAATAAGAAAGCCTTGTTCATAACTTTGATTGTGTTCTTTATGTTCCGCTGTGCTTATTACAATCATTGTTATTATATCCCAGATGAGTCTAGATCCTAAGACTCAACACAACCGTACGGTTAGCTAATTCCAATGTCATACGAGTGGGGACTAGCTCGGGTAAAGATAATTGTTTCCACACGGACAATGGCATAAGATTGATACTCGCTCCGAGATCCGCCAAGGCCATACAATTCTCAACACCCGGAAAATTACAAGGAATAAGGAATCGACCGGGATCTCCTAACTTAACCGGTAATTTTCTCAAAAGAACCGCGGAACAATTCTCATTCAATTAGGTATTGGCAATATCAAGTAACTTTTCCTTATCACTTAAAAGATCCTTAAACATCTTAGCGTACTTAGGCATGTGAGCGAGCGCCTCGGCAAAGGTGATATTAAAATTCAATTGTTTGAACATTTTTAGGAAGTTCGAAACTTGAATATCATCCTTATTCTTCAATTTCTCTTTCCGCAACCTTGAGGGATAAGGTATATTGGGTTGAGATGAAGGCTTTGGAGTGGATTGCTCACTCACATCCTTTGGAGGAGGAGGAGGAGTAGAAATAGAAGGTGAAGGAACCGGTTTTGTAACCGAATGTGTGGTAGAAAATTTGGGTATCGGTGGAACATAAGGTGTAGATGAATGCATAACGGGAGGTATGTCACAAGTGGAAGAAGAAGGAGGTTGTGTCGAAGAAGAAGGAATCTCGGGTCCTTGGTTAGGTGGGGAAGGTTCTACGGTGGTCTTACCGCTCCTAGTAGTGATAGCATTAACATTAGCCATAGGATTGGTCACGGTGTTCGAGGGAAGGGTACCTTGGGGACGAAAGGTTTGAATCATAGTCAAAAACTTCTTATCGGTCGATTCTTGCATCTCTCTCATCATTCGTTCATGGTCGGATAATTTTTGTAAAACCAAGTCCATTTGAGGATTATGCATGTTCATTTGATTATAACCTTGATTAAGAAAACCTTGGTTTTGATATTGATTAAAACCTTGATTAAATCCTTGATTTTGAAAACTTTGGTTATTATATCCTTGATTATGTAACCCTTGGTTTTGCCCTTGAAAATTCCCTTGATTTTGATTAAAACCCCGTTGATTAGAATTTCCTTGAAAATTACCCCGTTGAGGACCTTGGTTCCTATTTTGGGCGGGTGGGGGTGGTCTTTGTGGTGCTACAAAACCCGGGGGAGCCAAATAGTTATTAGACTTGTAAGACAAATGGTTAACATCAACATTTGGTTTGAATTGAATCCTATCAATTTCATTGTTATTATAAGCATAAACTTCTTGTTGATCATTGTAAACCTTGTCACAATTAAAGTATGAATGTGGTCCACCGCAAGTCTCACACGTTTCACTTTTTTCTTTCACGGCATGCACATGTGTAGTGAGGGCGTCGGTTCTTAGAGCGAGTTTTTCAACAAGTGAAGTAAGTTTATCGATTCTTTTGTCACTCTCACTAGAACTATCACTTGCCATAGTGGCCCTAACACTCTTGGTTTGCACTTTTGCCTTGTTCTCAATAATGGCCCAAGCCTCGTTCATTGTTTTCACAAGAATATTGCCCCCCGCGGCACTATTAAGTGAGTCTTGGTCGTTTAGAGTTAAACCATTATAAAACGTGTTGATTTGATGCACTTTAGTAAAACCGTGTTGTGGATATTTTCTCAAAAGATCTTTAAAACGATCCCAAGACTCACTAAACGTTTCCCCATATTGTTGCTCAAAGTTGATTATTTCATTCCTTAAGGACGTGGTCCGTGATGGTGGGAAAAAGTAGTTAATGAACTTGGTCTCTAAGTCGATCCATGTGGTAATACTTTGGGGTGGTTCCTTATCAAGCCAAATCCGGGCTTGTCCCTCGAGGGAAAAAGGAAAAAGTTGGAGGCGAACGGCCTCTTGGGGCACCCCATTGTATTTGACGGTATTAGCTAATTGGATGAAACGTTTGATATGAGCGTGTGGGTCATCATTAGTACGGCCTAAAAATGGTGTAGCGGAAACCATTTGAATGAAACCCGATTTAAGTTCAAAATGATTAGCTCCAATATTCGGCACCACAATCGCGTCATCGTTTCCTTCAACGTGAGATTGTAGAATCTCAATCATTGGTCGATTATCCGTTGCCATCGTATTGTTGAAAGCTCGATTCTCGGGATCGGCTTTAATGACGGTCTTTTTGTTTTTCTTCTTCTTCTTTTTAGAAGAATTAGAAGTATTTGGTACACCAATCGGTATGTATGTATGCGCGCGAGTGCGCATACAATTAAAACTTTGGAATGAGGTAGGTGACCTCGGTCGACTTTGAGAGGAAAAGGATTTTCCGTCTCGATGAGCAATAAGAAAAAGCTACAAAAATATATACGTAAATACTAATTGAGTTGGCAAACCAATAATCGGTCGTCCCTCTCAATATACGCACAAGCAAGCGGGGAAACGAGGTGGCACAAAGCACTTAAAAACCTTTTTCCTTAGACGGCCTTTTATAGCGCGCCGCCTTATACCCACCTTATAGTGTGTATATGTCGAGTTCAAACGTCTTACTAGTATTTATCTATTTTGCCCTTTTTTCTCGTTATGGATTCAAATACAATAGTTAGGTGATGAAATCCCAACTAAGGCCTTATTTGATAAGTAGGTAATTTTATTGTGCTACGTAATATAATATAATAAAATGAAAAATCTTTTTGTATTTTTTTAGAAAAATATATATTCACAAGAAAAATCGAAAGAAATCGAAATAAAAATTAACACTAATACGTAATATTTTTGGTGTAATACTTTTAGGAAAAAGTATTACTTTTGATTTTTTAAAATTTTTTTTTTGGTGCAATTCTTAGGAAAGAAATTTCTTTTGTGATTTTTTAATTTTTTTGTATTTTTAAGTTTTTGATTTTTTTGTATTTTTGATTTTTTGTGCAAGAAAATTAGCGTTCAAGAAGAACGGATCCCAAAATCCAAACGTCTTCACGAAAAATCGTCAATCGTACGAGCGAAGCGGCAGCGGCGCCAATTTGAAACTAGGATTTTTAGTCCTTTTTAATTAAGTTCGTTTTTCCTCGATTCGACTCGAATTTGATTTCCGGTTTAACGTTTCAACTTAACTTTGTTTTTGGTAAAATCTCTTTTTGTTGGTATTTTTTAAAACTAATTGTTATTAAATAGAAGAAACTATTAAATAAAACTAATTTTAACTATTTAAACTAATTTGAAAACAAAATAAAACTAATTAAAAATTTAAACTAAATGTAACTAATTAAAAATAAAAGTAAATCTATTTAAACTAATTTGAAAGTAAATTTGAAATAAAAATATTTAAACTAATTTAAATTTAAAAATAAAAGTAAATCTATTTTAAATAAGTTGAAAACAAATTTAAAGTTATAAAAGTAAATAAAAAGATTTTTTTAAACTTTTTATTTTTTTATAAAAACTGAATTTAAAACGAAATTTAATTAAAATATTAAATTGAAATCTACTTTAAACTAGACTAATATTAATTAAAATAAACTGCAGGAATTACCTAATCTATATTAACCTAACGTTGCGAAACAATACACAAAAAGGTGTCTAGCACAACTGATTGGGACGCTGGGCTTGCGAACGAGAGGTCCTGGGTTCGAGTCCCAGGACAGACAAAATTTGTTAATATTTTTGGGCACTTTTATTTGGACAATGAAACCCTCAGACTAATTGAGTCTGAGGATTATGCAGTAAAACAATAAGCACTATAACCAAATAAGCTGAATTCGAATAGGCAGGAAACAAATAAGTTAGATAAGCAGTTAAATGCTATTAAACCAATTAAGCAGAAAACCAATAAAGCAGAAACTAGTAAAGCAGAAACAAATAAGCTAATTAAAACTGAATAAGCTAAATATTAAATAAGCAAAAGCAAATAATCAAATGAGCATAAAATGAAATAGATTAAATAATTCTAAACAAACTTAACAAGTACCAAATAAGCTGATAATCCAAATAAACTAACAGATAATTACCCTAAATAAATTTAAACTACTCAAAAATAAAACTAAATAGCCAATCTAACGTTATAAGCAGATTAAATTATACTACGAACTAAACATATAGCAGTATTCTAACAAACTAAATAAGCAAATCCAAATAACTAAACAAATCCAAACAAGTATTTAAACTGATAATAATAAACAGTCAAACAGTACTATCACCAAGCAGTTTATAACCAAATCCTAAAACCGAATATCAAATAAATCTAAACAGCAGATAATCATAAAACTTAACATAAAATTTAAAATAAGATCAAACCAATTGGAGGAGTCCTTTGAGAAGTAGGAAGGGCATTGTACCCCCTATGAACCGTAACGAATCAAACAAACACCACCCTCGATTTACACCGAATCATCAACAACTTAATCTCCTTCGTCTCGAAACAGTAACACATGTATTTTAATATTTCCCAGTAGGGGAAATATTGATATCAATTTCTTTATCTTTTTTTTTATATATATCATAACAATAACGAGAACAGTACAATATTTTTTAACAGATTAAAAAGAAAAGAAACAGTACTGGAAATTAAATTGAGACGAGAATTAAAACGAATATTAATTTTTCATTAATAAATAAAAAAGATTACATAACTTGAAATTGAAAATTACAAGATTAAAAACATATCAATCTAATTTTACTGAAAAACTAAAATAAAGAAAAAGTGCACCCTGATTACATGATATGAAGGGGTTTTTATAGAGGAACCCCAAGAAACCCTAATTCTTGGCTT
Organism: Glebionis coronaria; assembly: GCA_025667525.1. NCBI lineage: Eukaryota > Viridiplantae > Streptophyta > Magnoliopsida > Asterales > Asteraceae > Glebionis > Glebionis coronaria. The sequence goes on along the minus strand of JANFOE010001365.1, from coordinate 49,936 downwards.
CATTTGTAAGCATCCAAATCCCACCGTTGATTTGATCATTCATCTTCTCTTTCTTCTTTTCTTCTAATCTACGGTTGAAAACTGTCCTTGTAGCCACGGATTTCCAGCATGGTGGGATGTGTGTTAGTTGTGTTTGTTGCAAGGTGAGGTGGCAAGATGTAATTGGTTGGATTGGATATGGAGGAGTGTTTCCTCCAATCAAAATTGAAGAATAGGCCACGTGAGATGAGATGGAGGACCATCTTGTAGTTCTTGATCCGAAAAACTTGGGGATTAAATCCCCAAGTGTGTGAATTGCATAGATTTAACAAAAGCCCCAATTATTTGAGTAATTTTGTTATGGTAAAATTAGCATTAGGGTAAAAGGGATATGGTGGTGGCTGAGTATGTTTGTGAGAGAGATGAAAGAGAGGTGAAAAAAAGGGAAAATGGGATTACTTAGTTTCTATCGAAAATAAGTGGGTGATGGGGTAAAAAAATAAAAGGCGTTTTTATTAAAAAGAGTGAGTGGGTGGTAGGTTTAAGTACACGTGTGTGGTGCTTGTGTAGGGTTGAATGTATTTGTTTATCCGTCCCAAAGTGAAAAATTGTTTCAAACCGTTATAAATTTTACCCAAATAGGCTTTTGATCCAATGATGTAAAGTACTTCCCACGTCTCTTATTTTGTGAGTTGGGCTTGAGACAAACTGTAAATAATACTTGAGCCCATGTTTTTGATGTTCCATTCGTCCATTGCCAAATGGGCTTTACTTTGGGCTTTTTGATCCATTGCGCTTCAAGGTAATTTCATAAATGGGCTTTCAGGCCCATTAAGCTTATCTGGGACCCACTTGGCCCAATATACTCAAATAATATTAAATCCACTAAGAGCGAGCTCGATTTCGGTTTTGTCGATCTTTTCTTCAAAACCGTGTTGATTTTTCCCGTTTTCGTGATCTTGGCACACTTTTGGTCTTTTGATCTTGTCTTCGACTCTTTCTTGACTTTTCCTCGACATTTGACCGTGAAATCCCATTTTTTTTCTTCTTTTGATCAATTGTACCTATTTAACGCAAAAAACACAAAACCACGCGTAATTCTGACTTTTACGACATTAAACACATGATTAGGTCTTCTTTTTACTTGATTTTAGTGGCAAAAGGATAAGTGTTTACACACTTATTATTACCCCTAATTGGGAGCTACATTTTGAATTGATGTGTGATGCTAGCGACTTTGCTATTGGAGCGGTTTTGGGCCAAAGAGTGAACAAACACTTCCAACCGATCCATTACGCTAGCAAGATAATGACGCGGGCCCAATTGCATTATACCACTACCGAAAAAGAGCTTTTAGCTGTAGTGTATGCTTTTGAGAAATTCCGCCCCTATCTTGTACTTTCTACCACCATCGTGTATACCGATCATTCCGCGTTGAAGTACTTGTTGACTAAGCAAGATTCTAAGCCAAGACTTCTTCGTTAGGTTTTGCTCCTTCAAGAATTCAACATTTAAATTCGTGACAAAAAGGAAGCCGAAAACCTAGCCGCGGATCATCTAAGTAGACTTGAGGATCCTTATCAAGGGGATCATCCAAATCAAGAGATCAACGACTCTTTTCCCCTTGAGACCTTAATGTCTATAAATTCCAATCTTGATGACACCTCGTGGTTTACGGACATTGCAAACTACTTAGCGGGTGGTATCCTCGTCGAAGGCTTAACATCCCAACAAAAGAAGAAGTTCTTTAAAGATATTTAGACTTACTTTTGGGATGACCCTTATCTTTTCAAACAATGTGCGGATCTTGTCATTCGTTGATGTGTTGATGGGCCAGCAGCGGTACAAATCCTTGACGCTTACCATAAAGGACCCACCGGTGGTCACTTTGGTCCCAACTACACCGCGAAGAAAGTGTTCGACTCTGGATTCTAATGGCCCACCATTTATCGTGACGCTCACGAAATGGTTAAACGTTGTGATGCTTGCCAACGCTAAGGCAAGATCACACATAAAGATGAGATGCCTCAAAATTTCATACAAGAATGTGAAATCTTTGATGTATGGGGCATCGACTTTTTGGGGCCATTTCCATCATCTAAAGGGAACAAGTACATCCTCGTAGCCGTTGACTACGTTTCTATATGGGTTGAAGCTAAGGCTCTCGCTAAGAACGATGCGAGTGTGGTTGTGAAATTTTTGAAGCAGCTTTTCGCTCGATTTGGTGTTCCTCGTGCTATAATCGGTGACCGCGGGACTCATTTTTGCAATGATCAATTCGCAAGAGTCATGGCTAAGTACGGTGTCAATCACCGTCTTTCCACCGCTTATCATCCACAAACCAATGGTCAAGCCGAGATTTCTAACCGTGGATTAAAGCGAATTCTGGAGCGTACTGTGGGAGAGCATCGTGCCTCGTGGGCCGATAAGTTAGATGATGATTTGTGGGCTTTCCGTACCGCTTATAAGACCCCGATTGGTTGTACACCTTATCGTCTTGTGTACGGGAAAGCATGCCACCTCCCTATCGAGCTGGAACATAAGGCATATTGGGCCTTGAAGTGGGCTAACTTCGACATCAACAAAGCCGGTGATCTTCGGAAGATTCAACTCAACGAGCTCAACGAATTAAGGAATGAAGCTTATGAGAACTCGTTGATCTATAAGGAGAAGACCAAGATCATCCATGATGCAAGGATTAAGAACCGAGAGTTCCACGTTGGTGATCAAGTCTTACTTTTTAACTCTCGGTTGAAGATCTTCTCGGGAAAGTTGAAGAGCCGCTGGTCTGGTCCATTCACCGTCTCAAAAGTCTTTCCATATGGCACCATTGAGCTTTCTCAGCCATATTGGGCCCAATTTTAAGGTGAATAGCCAGTGTTTGAAGTTGTACTTTGGTGATGACATCTCTCATGAGATGATTCCATCCCTTTGAATTAAGTTCTAGGTCGAGCCAGGCTCGTGACTCGGTTAACAAAACAAGTGCTTCTCGGGAGGCAACCCGTGATCTATCCTTTACCGTTTTCCTAATAAGTGTAGGGGGATCCCCGTATGTGTTTGTTGTCTTGTTTCTTATTCTGTGCAGGGATTCGAGCTTTCAAAGATCCATTCTTGATGACTTTTGACGACTCGTGATTCCGTGTACCCGTCTTCGCGGTTCTATCCTATACTCTTTTGATTCTCTATTTTATATTTATTCAATATTAAAATAGGAATCACTTTAGTTGTCCTTTCCTTAGCAAAATTTAAACAAAGTGCACAATGTCCTAAGTGTAGGGGAGTTTACTCCCACATGCTTAAACATTAAGGACAATGTTTATATTAAGTGTAGGGGGGACTTCTATCGAAGTTAAGTGGGCTTTTCCTTGTATTTGTCCTCATTTTAACCGGAAAATTGGTTTTTTCGACATTTTTCAAAATTTTTAATCAATTTTGGCCTAGTAGTATAGTAGTATTTTCCTTTGTTATCATTATTTACTTTCCTTGCTTAAATAAAGTTTAATAAAGTGGTTTTAAATTTTTCAAAGTCGTGAATATTTTGACTCAACCCGAGTTTACTTATCTAAGTTTACTCTAGCTAGTATCCTTAACGTGTTTAAGTCCAGTTTTGCTAGGCTTTTATATAGGGAACTTTAAAACGCGAAAGTCTTAACTATTACGGGTTAAGAACAAGAAGTTTTCGCAAGTTCCTATAATTGATCCTAGAGAGTCGTTTATCAAGGGAACTTTAAAATGCGAATTCTAAACTTGAAAAAGTCTAAGAGTTTGCAAGATCCTATAGACGACTCGAAAACCCAAAACTTTGATTTAATTGGCTAAGCATCCACGAGTCTCATTCCTTGAGATTTTAAATTATGGAGAACGAGAGATGATTGAGTCAATTATAAGTTTGGTATTCTTTCGTGAATTTATGTGAGTTGATTATAAGCTTTTTCTCCCATCGCTTGCTAATAAATTTATCTACAATAAGTAAGGTTGTACGATTTGAAAAGTTACTTAGCTTCTATCCCAAGATCGTTTAAAAGTTGCTTGGTATTAATTAGAGTTCATAGCCAAGGCATAACTTAATGAAGCGGGATGCGAAGATTGGCGAGTCCGAAAAGGCCCTAACAAGACATGAGGGCTACATTTTGTTGCTAAAGATCCAAAAGTGATGTGAAGAATCATTTATCAAAAATCAATATAAAGGATCGAGACACATGACGAAAAGCAAGTACTCCCCTAAAGATCATGGAGAAGTCTATCCGAAAATACCCTAACAAGGTATGAGGATAAATAGATAAGTCCTAAAAGGAGGCGGATCGTTGTATATCAAAATCCAAAATAAAGATTGGAGAAAAATGAAGAAGTCGTGGTCCAAATATGAAGAATCTCTCAAAAACTTCAAGTGAAGAAATTCCTATTATAAAGAGAAGACCATTATTTCATGAACGTCTCTCAAGATTTGAAGTATGAAGTCACTGCCAAATATCGGTCCGAGAAAGGTCTCAAATCGTGAAGCGATTTATGCCAAGATATGAACTTTATGAGGTCCCGAGAAGCAGTTTTAAAAGATTTTGTCCTTTAGCTAACTATTGATTAAATCGTCCCACTTTATTTTCAGCCTAAATAACTATCGAAATAAGTCAAACAATGCATCCTCATGATCATTCAAGATAAAATTAAAATATAAGAGATACACCTAGGAATAAGGGAGTCTAAGTAAATAATTGGCCCACATGAATTCGTGTTAGTTTGCTAACTTATAATAACAATGATCTCGTTTTTAAGCTTGGTATAGGGAACGTGAAACTTGAGGATGATAAACGTTCATGGCAGCTAAAACCCCAATGTAAGTCTTTGATTTCTTTACTTGTTTCTATCTTTTTATTTTCCTTAATGTTTAGTATTTAATAAAGGCCAAGGTCGGTTATTTATGATGGAAAATGTAAACCGTGCTTTTAAGTTAATGCATTGCATGAGGGCATTGCAATGGTCAAGTGTAGGGGATTTAATAAGTGTGAAAACACTTATCCTTTTACCACTTATTTCTAATAATAACAAGACCAAAACGTGTAATTTATGTCGTAAAAATCGGAGTTATGCGTGGTTTGTGTTTTTATTGTGTTTTAGGACCAAAAGATGAAAAAGGAAGAAAACACGGGATTTCACGGGCTTTTATCGAAGAAAACAAGAAAAGACGAAGTCAAAAGATCAAGAGTGCAAAACGAACGGAAGTCCAACGCCTATTCTGAAGATTTATCAAAGAAAAAGTCTAAAGACGGAAGTTTAATGAAGTCGAAGAACTCAAGTCTAATTATAGAAGAAAAATTATAAGACGAGTTCAAATCCCGAGACGACGTCGAGAAAGACAAAGAATTAAATCGAGTCGAGAAGAAAGAAAGAGGAGGCAACACATGCACTCCCCATTTTCCCTATAGATACCCTCCTAATCACATTAGGAGGGTGGTTAGCTAGTTTTTCATTTTATTTTCCTTTCTAGTTTTTAGAGAGAGAAAGTTCTAACTTTCTCTCACTAAGTTTCACCTTTTTTTTTATCTTTCAAGTTTAAGCTTTTAATCTTCCTTGTATTTGGATTTCATTAATCAAGTTCAAGTTAAGCCTTTTATTCTTTAATCTCTTTCTACATTTCTTGGTTTTATTTTGATTTTGATCCGAATTGTTCTTAATTCGTGATTGATCTTGATGTTTTAGTGATTAAAAAGTTAATCTTTTTATTCCTTCCTACGCTTTTGTACGGCATAATCTATAAGCTTATTGTGCTTATTGACTCATGTCATATATTTAGCTTATTGCTTTTCGGATTACTTAAACGGTTTAGTCTTTGTAAAGTTTCTTCTATAAAGTTCATGACTTTCGTATTTTAAAAAGCTTTCGAATTTATGTTATTTGAGACGGTTAAGTTTTGGTTAAGTGAGCTTATTGAAACTGCTTATTGGACTTTGGCTTATTTTCATTTTCGGATTACTACATATTCCATCACAATATTGGGGACTTAAACATTCCGACGTGAAGCTTGTTTGTATCGCAATAACCCTTAAGGGTTTTACTTTGCGATCACTTGCTTTTCCCCTTATTCCGATCTGGGATTGGGATCGCTCATTGCGATCGCATATTCCGACAGGATTTAAGGTTACTTTGTGACGAAACTCTGCCCGATTTTAGTTTGACACATTGCGACATCTTGTATTCCGATAGCTTTCTTCCTTATTCCGATTTGGACTTTGCGATAGAACATCATTGCGACAGAATTGATCCTTTACATTCCGATCTGCAACATTCCGATAGAATCCATTTGTTACATTCCGATAGCTTTGTCACTAATATTCCGATGGTTTTGAATTTATGCATTCCGATAGAATTGACTTGTTATTATTCCGATTATTTAAGTTTTTAGTTTTAACAAAGTTTTAAGTTTTAAGTGTTTTTCTAAATAACTTTTAAATTAATTTTGTAAAAGCTTCTACTTTACTCAACGACAATTATTTGCTTTTAGTTTAAAAATAGATAAACAAACAAACCAATTTCTTTTATCCACCAAGAACAACTGAGTCGCACTTTCTACCATTAATCAATTCGAAGAGATTGGAACAACGAACTTTGATACGAGGTAAAACCTGGTATTATATATCATAAAGTTTGTGGTAAGATATAGTCTTGATATCCTCCATTTGTTTGACCAAAGTCACAAACCTTTGCCATTCTGGTTTGAGTTGAAGTAAAAACTGAACATTGGCATGATGATTGGAGGTGGTGCACTGATTTCTGACAAGCTCATTCATCATTTTGTAGAATCTCGAGTAATATGAGTCAATGGATTCACCATCTTTGGATGTGAATTTTCCAAACTTCCAAAGCAGATTAGTCTCGAGATCTTGAACATTGATCGACTCACCTTGCTTCAGTCGATGAATTGCATTCCGCATTTCCATAGCATTAGGACATGCATCAACCGTGGAATAGATATCGTTATCAATCCCAGTGAGTATGTAGTTAACGGCATCAGCTTCAGCTTGGAGGAGTTTCTTTTTCTTTGTAGGACATGTGTTGAAATTCTCCATAGCTCGTGTAGTTGATGAAGTACCATCCTCTGCTTGTGTAGTAAAGGGTCTGAATTCAAAAACTGGAGGTAGGTTCTCAAGGCAATGACGAAGAGCGGTTCGGTTCTCCTTAGTGTCGAGAAATCTAAGGAAACGAGATCTCCACTGAACGTAGCAACCGGTAGTGAGCACAGGTGGATTTCCATTACCACCTTGTTCCAGACGAATTTGATTGGCCGTTGCATTGTTGTTGTTGTTATTAGACATGGTGATTACTTGTGAATGGATTACGGATCTTAGTGGATGTGTTGTGATTTGATTGTGGTTAAAATTGAAATTCCGAAAATTCAAAAAAAAAAATTCTCATTCCAACAATAAATTCCTCAGTCTGACAAAACGGTAAGCCGAAAAATTTTGTATTGCCAAATTTTGAATTTGAGTTAGAAATAGCCAAAAACTAGTAGGAAAAAAATTTGAATTTACTTGACCTAAAATTTTTTAACTTTTTTTTTAATCTTCGTGTAAACTATGTTCCGAAACTAGTCTAGATAGTGGCTAAGTCTAAAAATTACTCAAACAAAATATCCATCGGAATGTCCATTGGAATATATGTCGGAATGTCCATCAGAATACCTGTCGGAATGTCCATCAGAATACCTGTCGGAATGTCTGTCGGAATGTTCTATCGGAATATGTTCTGTCGGAATGTTCTGTCGGAATGTTCTGTCAGACTGTGCTTCAATCGCAATATGGCTGTCGCAATATTGGCAGAGTAACGTCGTAATATGCCTTAAATTCCGTCGGAATCCACGATCGCAATGTACGATCGCAATTCACGGTCGGAATAAGGGACTGTCGCAATGTATGATCGCAAAGTAAAACCCTAAGGTTGTTGTAAAAATGTATTCATCGCAATGTATGAACGTTGTTGTTGTTGTTGTTGTTGTTATTGTTGTTAATCTTTTGCATGGAGAAAAATGTTAATCCCATTTAATCCATAACACAAGATTTAGAAGAGATATTTAGAGAGAGAAATAGAATAAAAGTAGAAAGAGAAATTAGAGAGATTTTGGAAGGTTAATGTTTACTAGAGAGAGAAAGTAAATGTAACCAACACCCTCTTCCACACATGGAAGAGGGTATATATACCCTTGGCATATGGGCCGTGGGTTTAGTATCCTTGGGTCAGGCTTGGCTTTGCTTGGGCTTACGCCCCTAACTTATACAATATTAGCTTAAAGTCCAAGCCCGGTTAACCCGACTAACCTATTACAATACAAGACCATTAACAACTAAGATGACCTATTACATTCTTGTTCGACTGTATAAAATATAGGGCTAACAATCTCCCCCAATGTATCGGTCATCTTAAAAAGCTTAAAAAGCATAAGATGGTTGAGTGAATACATTCTTGTAGAGGATATCTTCCTGCTTTGGTCTTGTATCTTGGTCTTGATCTTGTTTGTAATAGCTTTGTTCCTTCATGCTTTCGTGATCTTTATCTTGAGCCTTTGTCATTTGACTTTGAGTGTTTGAGATCTTCATCTGTGCTCCTTGTGACTAAGATGACCTATTACATTCTTACATTCTTAGGTATCTTAATTATCGCCATCTTGTGCTCTTGTGACTTCTGAATCGACATCGGTTACACAGCTACGCCACCTTCTTGATATGCAGCAACATATATAGACACGGATAAAATGGCTTTGAACATTTCATCCTAACTCGGTAGCGTTTTACCTCCGGTCGGTGAAGACCGTTTAGACGGTATTAGATACCGTACCTGTGATCGGGTAGATTCGATTAAGAGTCTCCTTGACAGGGTTTCCTGGCGGTAGTAGCCAGTTCTCTTTACTCGACCATCTCAAAGCAGACTGCGAGCGTAAAGAGTGAATCATAAGGATAAATTATCCGTCTGATTAGAGTCGTCAATTTAGAATTCTTGGAACAAGTTTGATTCAATAAGAATTGCACCATTGTTGCTTTCCAGTTTGTCACAAGCTTGATTCATAGAGAATCTTGCGAGTTACCTACCGCAGTGCTGTTTGATGTTGACATTGGAAGGATTCCATTCTTCACTGTGAACACTAATGAGTGTCACTCTGAATGTTCTGGAAAGATCACATGGATTTTGCGAAGAAACCTGGAATCTAGTTTGAATCAATTAAGAATCCAAACTTAGTTGCTTTCCAATTCTCACAAGTTTGATTCGTGTAGAATCGCACAAGTTACCTACCATGAGCTTGTTTGATGCTGACTCAAGCAGGATTTCCATCTTCATTGTGAATCGTATCACTCAGATGTTCTGGAAATATCACAAGGATAATGCGTAGGACTCGATTGTGTCCTAATGAGATGATAGAAAGATCTAGTTTGGCTCTAGACTCAATAAGTGCATTTTGGTAATCGGAGGCTGGAGCAGACTGCCACCTTTTCAATATTAACTAACTCGGAGTGAGAAAGTCAATAGATACGTGTTGATCTCCGTGACAATAAGACAAGTTTCTATTGAGAGAAACTCGAATGGCTGGGAAGGGTTGTGCATTGCATCACTGGGTCCATGATGACTTGTCTTTAATAGATGTATTGACCCGGTTTCTGCCTAAGTTGCATAGAATATTCAACTCCTTCAATGCTTACCAATACGTCATCACTAGCACCTTGTTGTGATTGTTCCAGTGCTAACTTAAGTAATTGGTCCGCATTCAGGTTCATTCATCTCCATCTTTCCTAAGGATAACTATTTCTAGTTATGGAATGTCCTTGGGTAGATCCCTCCGGTTTTGGTTGGATCATAGGACTTAGTTTCCTATCCTAAACCACCTTTTGACTCCAACATTCTGTCGTGGATAGTAGGTTGTTTTGGGTATAGATCGTAACCATAAAACCATTGAAAACCATTCAAAGTGTTTGATAAAAATCAAAACTTTTAACACTTTGAAAGTTTTACATTTCCGAAAAGCTCCCCCTACACACATGCATCGATATACAAAATAGTTTAGCATGTGAAGGAAAGAGTTGCACTTGAGTCTTTAAGATCACATGTTGTGATATATTACATTTTAATCACATTTTCTCCCCCTGTCTCTAATATAAAAACATCATATTAGAGATACCAATAGATTAAAATATGACAATTTCTAAAAACCGATTGGGAGAGAAACATGTGTGCACGCATGAATCATGAAACTTTTTTAGTCGGGATGCTCCCCCTCAACAATATATTTGTGTCTTGAGACAAAATTTGACAAAATTTTGGAGAAAGGACACCACAAAATATGTTGAGGTACGGAGATGAGATGCCTTTTCTGATATAATATATTACATTTGACAATTTCATATCATATTCGGAATGTGTTGGATACATAAAATATGACAATTTCTGAGATGTACCCAACAACATTAAAGGCTTGATTTTAAAACGTTCCCCCTCAAAGATTGATCAAAATAACATATGACAATTTAGAGATATAAAAACCACATATGAGGAAGGGAGTGTTGAACACACAATTTTGAAATATTTAGAAAAACCTTTTGAGAAATTCTTGAAAAATTGTGTTCAACGGTTTTAAAATAATCTGGATAGAAGACTTCTCTTCTATTGCTTAGGGAAAGCGCACTGAAACGTACACTTCCCTATCGGGTCCGTTTTTCATGAGCTCAAAACTTTGATTGTTTTGTGACTAGCTCATGACCGAGAAAAATAAATTTCCCGTTGTGAAGGATAAGTTATCATTCGTGATAAACTTTCCTTAAGTTGAAGTTCGAGGTCTAAGCTAACATTTACTTAGAAATCGTTTTTCATGAACTTAAAAACTTTGAATGTTTTTGTGAGAAGCTCATGACCGAGAAATGTGAATTTCTCGTTGAGAAGGATAAGTTATCGTCCGAGATAACTTTCCTTAGTTGAGGTCCGAGTCCTAAGCTGTGATGCGCTTAGAAGTCATTTACACGAGCTTAAAACTTTCGAATAGTTTTATTGTAAGCTCGTGTCCGAGAAAAATCGAATTTCTCGTTTTGAGGATAAGTCATACTAGGGATGAACTTTCCTGTCTTGTGAGCCCGGGTTACGTTATGTAATTTGACTATAAGACTTGTACACGAGCTAAAAACTTTTGAATAGTTTTAAGAGAAGCTCGTATCCAAGAAATATTAATTTCTCTTTTTGAGGGTAACTTATTGATGAAGAGATAAAGTTCCCTTTCTTTAACATTTGAGTTACAGTCTGATATGTGACTGTAAGTCATTGTAGAAGCTTAATTTTGAAGCCCCTGAGACGCTTGTTTCTCTGATATCTGCTTTTTTAGCAACCAAACTCTGAGAGTGTCTTTTGTTGAGCGGTATGAATATGGAAAACCTTTGTGTTCTTGTTGAACCTTTACTTTATTACCTGCACTTTCATCAGTAGTTTGTATGCTTGCATGTGGGTTAGCGATATCTTGATGAGAACCATCTGCGGGTTCACCTTGAACCTTTGTCGAGCTAGAGGGAATATCTTTCCAGTAGGAACACACCTAAGACCTATTGTTTTGAAGGTTCTACTCGTTGGTATCCACCTAAGACAAGGTCGAGCAGACATAGTTTTCTCATGCACAGCGGAAGACTTAGTTGGAGAAAACCTATTTCCTTTAGGTTCCGTCTCTGAGGTGCTCTAGCTTTTTGGTTCACCTTGTTCAGGACTTTAGTGATACAATCATCATGAATGGCATTAAACACGCATTTGTTACATTTCGTGCAAACAAAGTGCTTAGCATCTGAGAAGGCTCTAGAGTTCCTAGGGTTGGCAGAATTGTGAATATCATAGACGGGTCTAGAATTCCTAGATGTGTGAACAACGCTCCTAGGTTGTGGTTTGTTCCTATCTCTTGCTTTTATCTTGTTTTTAGCATCCTCTAGATAGCTTTTCTGACCCGCGTCATTTGAACTACGCCTAGGCAAGTTCCTGGAGCTATTTCTAGAGTTGGTTGAAGCATTCATGTGATCGGGCTTTGCAGAAGTGGATTTTCTTAAGGAGGGTCTAGATTGTGGAGTGACTGGTTTAGGAAAATTTCTACGCACGTCAACTTGGGATGCAAACCTCAGATTCGACGTTTTGAGTCGTTCAGATTTAAACGCATTCGGTTGTCTAGCAACTGAGCGATTTCTGACTGGTTGAAAAGGAGGTTTCCCCAAGACTGACTGTTTTGCTAACTTAGTATCCACACTATTTCCTTTTAGTTTCCTTAATTCATTTTTCACCGCTGTCAGTGCAAAGACCTTTTCCTGAATCTGAGCCTTTAATTGCTCGTTTTGTAGAAGTAATTGAGCGACACGTTGTTCTAACTTAATATTCATATTGTCAAATATGTCGTTCTCATAATTCGCGTCATTATTGTCTACAGTGTCGATAGGTTGCACAGATAATTCAGTGAATGAAGCAGGCGGAGGACTTAGATTTTGAGAAGCCAACTTTGATTCTAACAAATTTATTTGTTTCACAAAATGTTCTTTTTCCGCATTAAAATCTTGAATCTTACGATCCAATTTTTGTTTAAGAACAACATTTGCTTTCTCAAGTTCTTCAAAGTAAGCCTCAAATTAGTTACTTTTCTTTGAAAAATCGATTTTGGCATCCTTAAAATCTTTAGTCTTCTGAGCTAGCAGACTTTCAAGCTCGTGAATTTAGAATCAACATCCTGAGAAGTCTCTCCTCCATTAGTACTCGTATCTGATGAATCAGATGTGGTATTGCTATCAACCTTTTCCACTAGATATGTGTCAAGAATGGGTTCAGATTGCTAAGTATGTTGAGGAACATCGTATTCAGCATTTAAATGTCCAATAGCCATTGGTTGTTTGATCATTCCCTGAGCTGGTACTGATATGCTGCGTTTCTGATTCTGTCCTGCTGCTCTCTGTATCAACCGAAGAAGCATCCAATGCTTGACCCTTATCGACGTTGCTGTCTGTCGTTTGCATCAGTCTTTGATTCACCCTTCGTTTAAATTGCCTTTGATGGCGTATTCTTTCAGCAATTGACTTCTTTAGATTACTCAAATGTTGAAGAAGTGTCTCTTTAAACGATTGAGGATCTACGAGAGTATATTTGGTAAAGTATGTACTCGCGAACTCTCAATCGTTGTTTGATAAGCCCCACTTGAGTCAATGAATTGTTGGAACTGAATTTTGAGGGATAAAAGGATGTCCATTGATAGAGTCTCATGAAGATCTTCTCTGTTAAGTTCGAGTTGAAGATGGTCCGCATTAAATAGCATCGTTTTGATGAATGTCTCAACATCTTGACCAAATAGTAGAACGAATACCCGTTTGAATCCAATTTCAAGACGAGTGCCTTTTAGGTCTTCAATTGAAAGAACCTGAAGGTGTGACTGAAGCAACTTAAAGTGTTCCATGCATCTTTCTTTTGCTTTTGACATCTTGTATTTGATTGCATGAACGGTTTTGGTTGTAGAATCCTTGTTAGTGGGTTTATTGATTGGAGTCTCAATGTTTGTCGGAACCTTTGGATTCTGCATCTTCTCTTTATTCATCTCAGCCATGGACGTTGTTGTTGTTGAATCAACGAAGATGTCCATTGAACGGATGTCTCGAACAAAAATTTAACACATAACACAAGATTTATTCATACATTGCAATAACACAAGATTGCAATAACCTTAATTACTACTCATTTGAGGAAGAGTTTGCTACTTTTCTCAACACTTACTTACCAAATGAGAGTGATTCTCCTCCTTTTAACTTTGATGATTATGGTCTTTATCCTCCTTTGGATATGAAGAAACCCGTTTCAAAGGAGAAGAAGCCGGCCGACACCGATATCCGCAGTACTTATGTTTTGACACCTCTTTATCCACCTTCTGAGGATGAGATTGTGCGATTTATGAGCGGATCCTCTTCAAATTCTACTGAGCCTGAGTGTTATTTTCCCCTAAAGGAAAAGGTGTTCGATCCCAGTATTGCAATTTTCAAGCCATCTCAGTATCCATCTGATGAAATAAAAGGAAAGATTTTTGGAACTTTTGGAGATATGCTTGAACCTCATCACCCTTGCTACCACCGTGCTCCATCTTTGCTTAAGGGAACCTTGCCTACTCTTCTTTGGCTTGCCTTGTTCGCCTTATGCTTGTGCTATTTGATGGATGAAAACCATGTATTTGATCCCGGTGGATGTGTTTCAAGCTTCTTCCTATGCTAATCAAGGTCGAGTCAGGCTCGCGACTCGGTGAACAAAAACAAGCGCTTCTCGGGAGGCAACCCACAGTATCTATCCTTTTTCTCTGTTTTTATAATAAGTGTAGGGTAGTCCCTAGTATGTGTTTGTTGTTTTCTTTCTTATCATGTGCAGGGATTCGAGCTTTCAAAGATCCATTCTTGATGACTTTTGACGAACCGTGATCCCGTGTACCCGTATTCCCGGTTCTATCCTAAACTCTTTTGATTCTCTATTTTATATTCTTCAATAGTAAAATAGGAATCACTTTAGTTGTCTCTTCCTTAGCGAGATTTAAACAAAGTGCACAATGTCATAAGTGTAGGGGAGGTTACTTCCACATGCTTAAACATTAAGGACAATGTTTATATTAAGTGTAGGGGGACTTCTATCGAAGTTAAGTGGGCTTTTCCATGTATTTGTCCTCGTTTTAACCGGAAAATTGATTTTTCGACATTTTTCAAAGTTTTTGATCTATTTTGGCCTAGTTGTATTTACCTTTGTATAGTTATTTTCTTTCTTTGCTAGAATAAATTTTGAATAAAGTGGTTTTAATTTTCAAACGTTACGAATCCTTTGACTCAACCCGAGTTTACTTATCTAAGTTTACTCTATCTAGTATCCTTAACGTGTTTAAGTCAAGTTTTGCTAGGCTTTTATATCGGGAACTTTAAAACGCGAAAGTCTTAACTCTTACGGGTGAAGAACAAAAAAATTTCGCAAGTTCCTATAATTGATCCTAGAAATTCGTTTATCAAGGGAACTTTAAAATGCGAATTCTAAACTTAAAAAAGTCTAAGAATTTGCAAGATCCTATAGATGACTTGAAAACCCAAAACTTTGATTTAATTGGCTAAGCATCCACGAGTCTCATTCTTTGAGATTTTAAATTGTGGAGAACGAGAGATGATAGAGTCAATTATAAGTTTGGTATTCTTTCATGAATTTATGTGAGTTGATTATAAGCTTTTTATCCCATCGCTTGTTAATAAATTTAATTGCAATACGATTTGAAAAGTTACTTAGCTTCTAGCCCAAGATCGTTTAAAAGTTGCTCGGTATTAATTAGAGTTCATAGCCAAGGTATAACTTAGTGAAGCGGGATGCGAAGATTGGCGAGTCCGAAAAGGCCCTAACAAGGCATGAGGGCTCCATTTTGTTGCTAAAGATCCAAAGTGATGTGAAGAATCATTTATCAAAAATCAATATGAAGGATCGAGACACACGACGAAAAGCAAATACTCCCGTAAAGATCATGGAGAAGTCTATCCAAAAAGGCCCTAACAAGGTATGAGGATAAATAGATCCAAGTCCTAAAAGGAGGTGGATCCTTGTATATCAAAATCTCAAATAAAGATTGGAGAAAAATGAAGAAGTCGTGGTACAAATATGAAGAATCTCTCAAAAAGTTAAAGTGAAGAAATTCCTATTATGAAGAGAAGACCATTATATCATGAACATCTCTCAAGATTTGAAGTATGAAGTCAATGCCAAATATCAGTCCGAGAAAGGTCTCAAATCGTGAAGCGAGTTATGCCAAGATATGAACTTTATGAGGTCCCGAGAAGCAGTTTTAAAAGATTTTGTCCTTTAGCTAACTATTGATTAAATCATCCTACTTTATTTTCAGCCTAATAACTATCGAAATAAGTCAACAATGCATCCTCGTGATCATTTAAGACAACAATAAAATATAAGAGATACACCAAGGAATAAGGGAGTCTAAGTGAATAATTGGCCCACATGAATTTATGTTAGTTTGCTAACTTATAATAGCAATGATCTCGTTTTTAAGCTTGGTATGAGGAACGTGAAACTTGAGGATGATGAACATTCATGACATTTCCAAAACCCTAAGGTAAGTTTTTGATTTCTTTACTTGTTTTCTTCCTTTTAATATTTTGCAATTTTCTATCTCTTAAATAAAGGCCAAGATGGATTGATTATGATGGAAAATATAAAACTTGCTTTGTAATTAATGCATTGCATGAGGACATTGCAATGGTCAAGTGTAGGGGATTTAATAAGTGTGAAAACACTTATCCTTTTAACACTTAATTATAATAATAACCAAGCCAAAACGTGTATTTTTTGTCATGAATGTCGGAATTATGCGTGGTTTTTGTTTTTGTGGTGATTTATGATCAAAATGTGAAAAGGGAAGAAAACACGGGCTTTCACGGGCTTTTATCGAAGAAAAAGACAAAAGATGAAGTAAAAAGATCAAGAGTGCAAAAAGAACGGAAGTCCAAGGCCTATTCTTAAGATTTATCGAATAAAAGTATAAAGACGGAAGTTTAATAAAGCCGAAGAACTCAAGTCTAATTAATGAAGAAATTACAAGACGAGTTTAATTAATCTCGAGACAAAGTCGAAAAAGTCGAAGAATTTAGAAGACGAAAAGACGAGAAAGAAAAGACGTGAAGAAGAAAGAAAAGTGCAACACATGCTTCCTTCCCTTCTCCCTATAAATAGAGTCATATCACCTCATTTTAGTTTTGTTAGCTAATTTGACAAATTAGTCTCTCCACCTTTAATTACTTGCAAATTTAATTTCATGTCATTTACTTAATTTTCAATTTAATTACCTTTGTTTGCACCTTAAATTTCTTGCCTTTAATTCCATGTAAGTCTTTTAATTTTGTTGTTGAATCTTTGTTTTCCTTTAATCAAGATTTTTATTATCATCTTATTCTACTTTTCTTGCTTTTGATTTTGATTATTAATTCGGATTAAGCATTCATTTGCTTGATCTTATTGCTTATTTGATTAAAAAGTTTGTCTTTTTATTTCTATCTAGGCTTTTATACGATTTAAGCTTTAAGCTTGACATACTTATTGGCTTATTTTGTACTTAGCTTATTTGTTAAAATTTTCTTAAAAGTTTCATCTTTTTAAAGTCCATTTTATAAAGTTTGTTTATTTTGTGTCTTGAAAATCTTTAAAGTTTTGCTTATTGTGTTCGTCTTATTATTGCTTTGGTAAAATTTTGATTTGTGCTTATTGAATTTAGCTTATTTAGTTTTGCTTATTTCGTATCTCATTCCATCAGAAAGGGAACTATTGAATTCTGACAGCTTGCTCTTATTCCGATCATTAAATTCCGTTAGTCGCCTTAAAATGTGTGCGACTAACGGAATTACATTAGTTTCATAGCCGGGACTTGCAGGGACTAATATTGTCATATGTAAAGTCCAAGTCCCGAGCTATATAAACCCCTCCATACTTCCATGGAGGGGTGAGGCTTACCATTTCTTTCTTGTCTTTTTCTCACTAAAATAAACACACTTTTCTAGTTACTTGTTTCTCTCTCTAAAATGGCTAAACACTTGTTCAATCCTCCCCGACCTCCGGATCATAAACCCATGTTATTAGTGAATCCAAGTTAACAACATCTTTGGCTCTTCTAGTCCAAAGATGAGTGAAGACTTTTCCAAGCTCATGACAGACAAGTTCAAGATGAGTGCAATGGGAGAGATGAAATTCTTTCTAGGGTTATAAATTCAGCAGAAAGAAGATGGTATCTTCATCTCTCAAGACAAATATGTAGCAGAAATCTTGAAGAAGTTTGGCTTTTCTCCACATGAGAAACGGGCTAGCACACCCATGGATAGAAAACACCCTTGGGGAAAGGTTGGAGATGGAAAAGAGGTGGATGTCAGGCATTATAGGTCAATGATTGGTTCATTGATGTATCTCACAGCTTCAAGACCTGACATTATGTTTGTTGTGTGTGCATGTGCAAGCCATCAAGTGACTCCCAAAGAGTGTCATCTTCATGCTGTCAAGAGGATTTTTAGGTATCTTAGGTGCTATCCCACATTGGGATTATGGTATCCAAAAGATTCTCCATTGGAGCTTATTGCATATTCAGACAGTGATTATGGTGGTGACAAATTTGATAGAAAATCCACAACTGGTGGATGCCAATTTCTTGGGAGTAGGTTGATATCTTGGCAATGCAAGAAACAAACAGTGGTGTCAAATTCTACAACTGAAGCAGAGTATGTAGCTGCAGCTGCTTGTTGTGGACAAGTCTTATGGATTCAAAACCAGCTGTTGGATTATGGGTATAATTTCATGCATACCAAGATTTTTGTAGACATTAACAGTACTTTATGAATTATTAAAAATCTTGTACATCACTCTAAAACAAAACATATAGAAATTAGACATCATTTTATAAGATATTGTTTTGAAAAAGGTTTAATACAACCAGATAGGATTGACACAGAGGAAAATGTGGTTGATTTATTAACTAAACTTTTTAATACTGGGAGATTTCAATACTTGGTAACAAGTATTGGAATGATCAGTCTTACCTAATATGTGTTTTTGAACTCTTTGTAAAAGTATGTACAGGATATGCATTGTTATTGGTCTTTGTACAAAATTAGATTTTCCACTTTATTTGTCTAACGCTGACAAATGTTATTTTAACGCTGACAAGTGTTAAATTGATGTTGTCAGCAACATGTTAGTTTTATGGTTTTTGATCTAATTATGCAGGCGTTGTTAGCATTGTACAAATGGATACAGAGTTGCTTATGGATCCTTGGAGCATTTTCAAGTTGATGGATGATGGTTCGAATATTTATATTCCTATCTTGACATAAATTTTTATTACATGCATTTTATTTAGCAACTTGTATATCTTATTTTAAGGGGAGGTTTAGGAAACCTTTAGTAATTTTTGGGTATTCATATAATACTCTTATCACAATTCTAGATTGTGTCCACTAGTGAGTACGAATTAGTTTACTAAGTCGTGAGGCACTATAGCATGCAAAGTTGATATACTATGCATGCTGCCAAGACTTTTTAGCCTAGAATTGGATGTGGTCTGTTGGGAGACTTGGGTGTGATTTTTATTGGGCTTACCTGGGAAGTTACAAAGGATTTTATGAGATAACTTCATTGTTAAGAAATTTGGTTAGCAAGGGACACTTGAGGACAATTATGTCTATCTTGACTAAGCAAGTGTGCATGATTGGACAGTGCTTGTGACCCTATGGTAATTTTCAGTCTATAGGTTATCTTCACTAGGATAAATCACTTTGTTAAGGTCCTTTTTCATTATTATTATTTTTATTTTTGGACGTTGACAGTTTTTATTTCCAAACGTTGTTAGGACCAATTTTGACGTTGACATGGCAAATTCCAACATCGACAAGAATAAAGCCGTTGAGCGTTGATCGGTTATTTTTAACCGTTGACAAACATTGGGTCCTACCCAGATGTTATTTTTGAGGAAAATTTGGGCCGTAATTTTAGGAGTTGGTAACTTTTTATTAATGCACAAGATAAGTTATATCTTTTCAAGATTTTCATCATTATATTTTGAAAAATAACTGCCTCATTTTTTACCAATCACATGTGCTTACCTCTCCTATATATTTGGCTCATTCTTTTGAAACAGGGTAACTGCTTATTCTTGTCTAACTAAATTTTCATACACTTTCATCTTTCATAACATTTATTTGGCTCATTCTTTTGAAACAGGGTAACAGCTTTCTACATCAATGGTGCCTAAGTTTAAACCGAGTGATTTGGTATTGGGGTTCAGAAGTCAGCACGACATGGTTACCTATTTAGAGGCTGACAACACTCTGTTTCCTCAGTATACTCAGATGGTGGAGTATTTAAATGCATCCCCACTAAGGTATTCACTTTCTCATGATCATCTTATCCCTGTCACTCATATTAAACAGTTTTGGAATACTGTCACTTCCTCAACGATTAATAATGTGACTACATTGACTGCTACAGTCCATGGGCTTCCATGGGTGGTTACTGAAGCCTTGGTTCGCCAGACTTTGCATCTTAATGATGCAGATGGTATAACCACCCTACCCATTGGTAAGCTAGAACAAGGGCTTCAAGCTTTGGGTTATCCTTTCCCTGAAGAGGGAACTTTAAACAAATATTCAAAACAGGAATTTCCCCCTGCTTGGAAGTACTTGATACATGTAATTCTTCAATGCTTGAGTCCAAATGTACTGCACACAATGAAATTAACAGATCAATTGGGAATACCATTGTGTATATTGCTACTTGGAAAAAATATAACCTTTCTAAAATGATTTTTGATGGGATGTGTAAAAACAAGGGTAGCAAGATGACTCTTGCTTACCCAAGATTTTTTCAAATGGTTTATGATGCACAAAGATATTGCACCAGGGATCATGATGATTTTTATACGATCCCTATGCAAAAGAAAGCAATTTTTGGAAAGATGAATACACCCCCACATAGAGACTTACCTCTTACCCAAGCCATGCTTACGGTTATTATAGCCACACAACCTCAACCAGACCCACAACCCCAACCAGACCCATTACCTGAACCATCACCATCACCCCAACATATGGAAATTGACCAAGATCCCTTCAACGCTGACACGTTAAATGTTGGCGTTGACACTTCAAATCCAAACGCTGACACCCTGTTACAACACACCCAAACACCCCTTAACCTTCAAACTGAAACTCAATCCACATCATCTTCTACACCCCCTGAATTTAGGTTGGTAAAACGCCCAAAGAATACTGGAGTCTTCTCCTCTAGTGGTCCTAGCCATGTTGCAGAAAGAACCACCACCACAAGTGTGGTTGGTGACATGGGTGGGGATAGGACTATTGGTATTAGCTTAGATGCAGGCCAAGTCAGTCCTAACATCATTAAGACCCCATCCATGCCCCATGACTCTATTTTGGGAGGTCAAATTCCCATTCTAAAGGAGGGCAGATTGGAACCCTATACATTGTTGGAATTGATGGTTGTCTGCATTAGCTTGCAAAAGCAAAATGAAGACCTTGTACATACTGTCTCTACACAAGGCCTTGATCTCAAGCAATTAAGGGAGAGGATTGTTATTTTGGAAGGTGCCAACCCTAGGCGTGGAGTGGAGGATTCTTCCAAAGGGGAGGATGAGCAGATACATGTGAGTGACAAAGGCTCACATGAAGGAGAATCTTTGGGTATAGCTGAAGCTCTAACAAATTTAAAGAGGCAACTAGGTTTTGATATTTCATTGGTTACCCCTACAAATTTGAATTTATCTTTTACTGAGATGATGGAACAGTTCACAAGAAGCGCTGGCAAGAGTAGATTGAGCGTTGACAAGCAGATTTTTGACGCTGACAAGCCAAGCGCTGATAGGAGTAAGTTAGGCATTGACACACAGGTTTTAGATGTTGATAGACCTGCAGGTATGGTTTATGTATCCCAGTCATCAGCTATCATCAAAGATGTGTCTACACATGTACCATCATTATCTTTACCCATCATTGATATATTAGATAAGGGTAAAGGGATTATGGTAGAAACAGTAGTTCCCAAGGATGCAGCCTAAGTAAAGTTTGATTCCATGTTAGCTACACAACTTGAGAAAGAAGATAGGATGAAGGAGACTGCTATTGAGAGTAAGGAAAGCAGTGGTGATGAGAGTACAGATTCAAGTGTAATGATTATTGAAGAACCAGTGAGACTTGAATATGGTGATGAGTTGGCAAGGGAAAAGCTTGGAGAGTTGAAGAATCAGGTGGATTTTGAGATACCTGAAGTTGCTAAGATGTACTTTGCATGGGAGAATAAGGTGATGGATAATCCAGACATGACTTTTGTTGATCCCAAACTTAGATCGATTAGCTTTGTGTATACGAGATTAGATCAAGTAATACACGTAGAGAAACCTTTGTATATGCTTATGAATCTAAGTGTTATGCAGAATTTAACACTTAAACAAGAACACACAACGATGTAAACAAACTTTCACTTTGATTATCAATATCAAACTTGCTTACAATGAAATATGTTTACGAATGAAAACTTATATGAAACTTATATTAAACATTAACCTAAAGGTCTTCTTTTATACACATAAGAAGCCTTGTACAATAATCTACGTATCAACTATTCTAGGTAAAGATAAATATAGAAAATACATTGTTGTTCCTATCTTTACTAGAAGTATTCTAGAATATAATACACGCGTAGAATATATCTTCCATCAGTGCTTGTCTTCAATGTGTCAACGTTTGACTTTAACTTGTCAACGCTTGAGCTGTCAGCGCTTGTTTTGTTCTTGTCAACGCTTGTTTTGTTCTTGTCAGCGCTCAAGTGATATGTCCTTAATTTATTCCCAACAATCCTCCCCTAAACTTGATATCCACTCTTATGATCAAGTTTCTGAATAAGCATTAAGGACTAGAAGGAATCTTACAAACCTTTTCATATTAATAGTGAATAAATCTGATCAAATCTTTTGCCACGTCACTTGAATAATCTATTTCCAGCTGAGTGTCCTTCATCTTCTCCAAAATAGCCTTGGATATGAAATACTGAGCATCCACAAGTAGATACTCAGCAAACTTTGTAGAACTCAAATTGTATACACCAGCAGCTGAATATAACCTCCATTGAAGACCACTGAGGTCATCTTCAAGATCCTTCCAAATTGCAGGATCTTTTGGTCCACACATTCTTTTGAATGTGGTCCAAAGTTTTATTCCATTAGCTGAAGTTGGTGCTTCAGCCTCATACTTGGTCTCCAGCAACCTCCAAAGGTCCACCAAGTCTTCTCTATCACAACTTGCAAACAAAGATATGAGAGTAGTAAAAGTGTGTACCTCCTTGCCAAATCTGCCAATCTTCCAGAACCCACATTCATCTTCTTCATAGCTCACAATTGG
Source organism: Glebionis coronaria (assembly GCA_025667525.1). NCBI lineage: Eukaryota > Viridiplantae > Streptophyta > Magnoliopsida > Asterales > Asteraceae > Glebionis > Glebionis coronaria. Next base: position 27,014 of record JANFOE010001365.1, on the reverse strand, counting down.
GTTCCTGGAATCTAATGGTAACACTTGCACCATATTTGAAGCTTCTAAAGGGGAGAGCTTGAGGCTCTTTCTTATAACTGCTTCACTTAGATATAGTGGATCCATATCTTTTGGAAACTCAAATGAAATTCCCCTCTTCACTGGCCTGGGAACAATCATAGCTTTCTTGAGTTCCATTTCTTCTGCAAGTTCCTCCTTTCTTTCATCTGAAAGAAGTCTGAGAGTGTTTGCTTCCTGCACTCTCACCCAAATGGGATAAGCCCTGTTTTCCAACTCATCAAATGTCAAAGCCTTCAACTTCTGATATGTCCATCCAACTCCATGACATCTGAGCAACATAAAGTAGAGCTCCCTTCTATCCCTTTTCAACTCTGAGAGAATATTGCTTGCCTTATGTTTCAAAATTACCTGGCAATCCTTCTGAACTCTAAGAAGAAGCTCCAAACCCCATATTTGATCTAAAATGGTCAGGTCTGGATTATCCATGCATCTTTCTTCCAAAGAATTGTACATTTGAACCACCTCGGGCATGTCAAAGTCAACCTGCAATTTCAACTCTCTCAGCTTCTCTTTGGCCAACTCATCTCCATACTCAAGCCTTTCATGTTCTATAATCATCACACTTGAGTCTGAGCTAGCTCCATCACTTTCTTCTTCTGAAGTCACAACAAATGGTGACTTTTCCTTTTCATCCTGTTCCATGATTTGTGCAGCCAATCTTCTATCAAATTCAACTTGAGCTGCATCCTTTGGAACAATCTCCTCTACCATTATACCCTTACCCTTATCTGATGGTGCAATGGTTAGTAAGGTAGATGATAATACCTGAGTAGAAACCTCCTTGATGATAGATGATGACTGGGATACATCACCTTCATGTGCAGGTCTGTCAATGCCTAAATTTGTCCTATCAGCGCCCAAAATACTTCTATCAGCGTCCAAATTTTCCTTGTCAACGCTCAAATATCTTCCCTCAGCGCCTTGTGTAACTTCTCTCAACATAGCTGTAAATGATAAATTTAAGTTGGTGGGAGAGACTAAGGACGTATCAAAACCTGTTTGTTTCTTCAAAGTTGTAAGGGCCTCAGCAACATCCATTGATTGACCATCCTGGCTGCTCTTATCACTCAGATTTATTTGATCTTCCTCCCCTTTGGAAGATTCCTCCATACCCCTCCTAGCACGATCACTTTCCAAAACAACAATCCTCTCCCTCAATTGCTTGAGTTCAAGGCCTTGTGAGCTGACTACTTGTACTAAGTCTGCATTTTGCTTTTGCAAGCTTATGCAGACTGCCGTCAATTCCAAAAGAGTCATTGGTTCCAGTCTGCCCTCTTCTGAAATGGGGATTTGACCTCCCAAGTCAGATTCATTGGGCAAGGATGAGGACTTAATGATGGTGGGACTGCCTTGGCCAGCTTCTAAGCCAGAACCAATAGTCCCAGCCTCATCCAGGTCACCAGCCACACTTGTGGTGGTGGTTCTCTCTGCTACATGGCTAGGACCAACAGAGGAGAACACTCCAGTAATCCTTTGGCATTTCATCAACCTATATTCAGGGGGTGTGGAAGATGGTGTGGAAGAATGGGTAGATGTGGGTTGGTTAAGGGGTGTTTGGGATTGTGAAGGTTGTGTGTCAGCGTTGGAAATAGGCACATCAACGCCAACATTGAGTGTGTCAGCGTTGAAGGATTCTGAGTCAATTTGCATTTGTTCAGGTGAAGGTAAAGGTTCAGTAATTGGTTCAAGTTGTGGGTGAGGGTCAATTTGAGGTTGGGGGTCTGGTTGGGGTTGTGTTGCTGCAATAACAGCAAGCATGGCTTGGGTTAAAGGTAGGTCTCTATGGGGTGGTGAGTTCATCTTCATAAAAATAGCTTTCTTTTTCTCAGGGATCTTATAAAAATCATTGTGATCCCTTGAGCAGTAACCTTGAACATCAAAAACCATTTGCAGAAAACGGGGATAAGCGAAAGTCATTTTTGTCCCCTTGTTTTTACACATCCCCTCAAAAATCATTTTAGAATAGTTAAATTTTTGCCCTGTTGCAATGCACACAATAGCACTGGAAATGGATCTATTGATCTCATTGTTTGCAGTACATTTGGGACTCAAACATTGAAGGAGGACATGTATGAGGTACTTCCAGGCTGGGGGAAATTCCTGCTTATGATACTTATTTAGAGTACCTTCATCCGGAAAAGGATATCCCAAAGCCCTAAGCCCTTGTTCTATTTCATTTATGGGAAGGGTGGCTATACCATCAGCATCATCAAGATGCAAGGCTTGGCGTACCAAAGCCTCAGTAACCACCCAAGGTCTCCCATGAACAATAGAAGTCAATGTGGTCACTCCATTAACTGTTGAGGAACTGACAGTGTTCCAAAACGGCTTAATGTGTGTGACTGGAATGAGTGGTGCATGAGAAAGAGCATACCTTAATGGGGATGCGTTCAAATACGCCACCATTTGTGTGTATTGAGGAAACAGAGTATCATCAGCGAAAGATAAGCAATCATGTTGTGTTGAGATCTGAACCCCAATTCCAATTCTGTTGGTTTAAACTTTGGTGCCATTGATGAAAGCTGTTAATTTTAAGTGAAGAAGATGAAGTTGATATGAGAAAATTGTTAGACAAGAATTATAGATACCCTGTTTAAAATAGGAGCCAAATTTATAGGAGAAAAAGAATGCATGTGATTGGCCCAAAAATAGGCAAAGATTTTCAAAAATCAATCATGAAAATATTGAAAAAGGTATAAGTTATCTCATGCATTAAATGAAAGTAACAACTCCTAAAATTACGGCTTGAAAATATGTCAAAAAGTAACAACTGGGTAGGTCCCATTGAGTGTCAACGGTCAAAAATAACCTATCAACGCCCAACGGCTATAATCTTGTCAACGTTTGCCTGTAGCCATGTCAGCGTCCAATTTGGTCACAACAACGCTTGGAAAATTCTTGTCAGCGTCCAAAAATAAAAATATTTTAAAAAGTGAAAAATGACCTTAACAAGTAATTTATCCTAGAGAAGATAACCAAAAGCTGATAATTATTATAGGGCGGCAAGCACTGTCCAGTTATGCACACTTGCATAAGCAAGATAGACATAACAGTCATCTAGTGTCCCTTGCTAACCAAAACTCTTAACAACCAAGTTACCTTATAAAATCCTTGTTACTCCCAGGTAAATCCCATATCAAAATCATTCCCAAGTCTCCCAACAGACCACAACCAATTCTAGGCCAAAAATGTCTTGGCAGCATGCATAGTATATCAACTTTGCATGCTACAGTGCCTCATGATTTAGTAAAACTAACTCATACTCACCTGTGGACACAATCTAGAATTGTGATAAGAGTATCATATGGATACCCAAACATCCTAAAGGTTCCTAAAACCTCCCCTTAAACTATGATACAAAAGTTTGCTAAAATCATGCATGAACATAAAAATTTATGTCAAGATAGGAATGAGATATTCCAACCATCATCCATAAATAAAAACTTGTCCAAATGCTTCTCCATTGATCCATAAGCAACTCTGTATCCAATGGTATACTGCTACCACCATCTGCACATTTAGATTGAAAACCACAAAACTAACATTGTTGCTGACAACGCCCCGATAACACATGACAGCGTTGAGGAAAGCTTTGTCAGCGTTAGACAATTATATTGCTGACAACGTTGCAAAAACACTTATCAGCGTTCAAGCAACCTTTGTCAGTGTTAGAAAAATATGGTGGAAAACCTAAATCATCAATAAGACCAATAATAATGCATCATCCTGTACATACTTTTACAAAAAGACTCCAAAACACATATTATGTGAGATTGACCATTCAATACTTGTTACCAAGTATTGAAATCTCCCAGCATCAAAAGGTGTAGTTAATAAATCTGACACATTTTCCTCAGTGTCAACCCTATCTGGTTGTATTAAACCTTTCTCAAAGCAATCTCTTATAAAATGGTGTCTAATTTCTATGTGTTTAGTTTTAGAATGATGTACAGGATTCTTAATGATGCATAAAGTACTATTATTGTCAACAAATATCTTAGTATGCATGAAATTGTACCCATAGTCCAACAGCTGGTTCTGAATCCACAACACTTGGCCACAACATGCAGCTGCAGCCACATACTCTGCTTCAGTTGTAGAATTAGCCACCACTGTTTGTTTCTTGCATTACCAAGATATCAACCTGCTCCCAAGAAACTGACATCCACCAGTTGTGGATTTCCTATCAAACTTATCACCTACATAATCACTATCTGAATAAGCAATCAGCTCCAATGGTGAATCCTTTGGGTACCACAAACCAAGACTAGGATAGCATCTTTCGTACCTAAATATCCTCTTCACAGCATAAAGGTGACATTCTTTGGGAGTCACTTGATGGCGTGCACAAGCACACACAGCAAACATGATGTCAGGTCTGGAGGCAGTAAGATACATCAAGGATCCAATCATGGATCTATAGTGCCTGACATCAACATCTTTCCCATCTCCAATCTTTCCCCAAGGGTGTTCTCTATCCATAGGAGTAGTAGCCCTCTTTTCATGTGGAGAAAAGCCAAACTTCTTCAAGATCTCAGCAACATATTTATCCTGGGAGATGAAGATACCATCCTCTTTCTGCTGAACTTGTAAACCAAGAAAGAAGTTCATCTCCCCCATAGCACTCATCTTGAATTTGTCTGTCATAAGCTTGGAGAAATCCTCACTCATCTTTGGATCAGTAGACCCAAAAATGATATCATCAACATAGACCTGCACAAGCAACACATCCTTGCCTTTCTTCTTTGTAAATAGTGTCTGATCTATGGTGCCCCTTTTGAATCCATTGTCCACCAAATAGGTAGACAAAGTACCATACCATGCTCTAGGGGCCCGATGAAGGCCATACATAGCCTTTTTGACTCTATACACTTTATCTGGATGCTCTGGATCCTCAAAACCAGGAGGTTGCATTACATATACTTCCTCAACAATGGTGCCATAGAGAAAGGCACTCTTGACATCCATTTGATAGACTGTGAAGCCCATGCAGGATGCATAGGCTAGAAAAATCCTAATAGCTTCAATCCTTGCAACTGGTGCAAAGACCTCCTCATAGTCTATCCCCTCCTCTTGTGTATAACCTTGAGCCACTAACCTTGCCTTGTTTCTGACCATAATGCCTCTTTCATCTCTTTTGTTCCTTAGAACCCATCTTGTCCCTATAGGTCTGACATATCTAGGACAATCAACCAGCTCCCAAACATCCTGAATTGCAAATTGGTGAAGCTCATCCTGCATTGCTTCCACCCAACTTGGTTCTTTGAAAGCATCAAATATTTTCTTGGGTTCTTCTTGTGACAGAAAACATGCAAACAAACATGCTTGCACAAGAGGGGTATGAACCTTCTTGTGTATATTAGCAATAAACCCACCAAGACCTTGATGAGATCTTCTAGTCTGAACTGGAGTCATAATATCACGAATGATCTGGGATGGGGGGTGATTCTTCATTGTGGAAGTGAGAACTCCTCCTTCAAAAAGTCTGGTGTCCTCAACCTCATTCTCCATATTGCTAATATCCTCTTCATCAGACTCTCTTACATCAACATGAGGATGAACCTCTTCATATAAATTGGAAGGTTCACCTTGTTCAAAATTTGAAGAGAAAAGATGGGCAAAATTGTTGTCAACGCCTGAACCTTGTTTGTCAGCGCTTGGGCTAACAACACTTGAACTGTTGTTGTCAACGTCTGAGCCATCAACGTCTGAATTGGTCTTGTCAGCGCTAGATTTGCCTTTGTCAGCGCCTGAAGGACCATGCATGTTTGTATCTGGTGGTATTTGGAAACCACCATTATCTTGTCCAGCAGCAGCAGCAGCAACAAAAGCATCTGTCAAAATGGGAATTGTGACATATTCTAATATAGGAGATGCCTTTTCTGCTTGTGATCCAACCTTCTTATGAACCTGTGTACCTGAAACATCAACAACTTGTTCCTCCACAACATTTGAAGTTACCTTCACAATGTCTGGATTAGTGACAGGCATATAATTTAAAGTTCTAGATAAGGGTTCCAAGTCAAACAACCAATTAGGACAACTTTCAGGATCACTAGGTTTATTCTCTAAAAACCTAACATGTACTCTTTCAACTATACGTTTGTCCTCTTTAAGATAAACCCTATAACCCTTGCTCTGGATTGAATACCCCATGAAGTAACCCTCATCACCTTTTGCACTAAATTTCCCTAAGGCATCACTAGTATCCAAAACTACTACATGACAGCCAAAAGGTCTGAGAAAACCAATATTAGGTTTTCTTCCCCAAAGTAACTCATAAGGTTTTTTGTTCTGAATTTTGTTAACCAATGCTCTATTTTGCACATAGCAAGCTGTATTAACAGCCTCAACCCAAAAGGCTATAGGAAAGTGAGCATCAGCCAACATTGTTCTGGCTGCTTCAATTAGGGTTCTATTTTTCCTCTCAGCAACCCCATTTTGTTGTGGGGTTCTAGCAATACTAAATTACCTAGTAATTCCTTTCTTGGCACAGAAATCATCTAGCTTCTTGTTCCTAAATTCTCCACCATTATCACTCCTAAGCATTTTAACCTCATTGCCAGACCTCTTCTCAGTCTGAGTGATAAAATCAATAAGAACATTAGATGTGTCACTCTTCATAGCTAGAAAGAATGTCCAAGTAAATCTAGAAAAGTCATCTGTGATAACAAAGCAATATGACTTACCATTCAAGCTTTCTATATTTGTTGGACCAAAGAGGTCCATGTGAAGCATATGAAGAGGTCTGGAACTAGTATGCACCTGTTTGGACTTGAATGAGACCTTGTGATGCTTGCCTTTAAGACATGCAACACAAGAGTGGTCATTGTGGAAGGCCTTCTCAGGCAAACCATCAACTAAACCAAGCCTCACAAGTCTATTTATATTTTTAAAGTTTATGTGCCCTAGTCTCTTGTGCCACAAATTACTCTCATCTACTGAGGCCTTAGCATAAAAACAAGACATATTGGTATTCATTTTAATTCCATTTAAATTTACATTATATATGTCCTTATGCCTAGGTGTTCTATACTCAATATATTTCTCATCAGGGATCTTAAAATCCTTGCTTAACACCAAACACTTAGTATCAGTAAAAAGAACTTTATTTTTGTTATCACAAACCTGTGATACACTAAACAAGTTGTAATCAAGTTCTTTTACCAGGAAGACGTTCTCAAAACGCAGATTATTGGTGAGAAGGGTTCCTTTGCCTGTGATGGTACCATATCCACCTCCAAAGTATACCTTATCACCATCTTTAATAGGGGTGAAATTCGTCAGATAGTCTTCCTTCCCTGTCATGTGCCTTGAGCATCCACTATCCCAATATCCATAATCATTGATCTGTCTTTGAATGCCCTGCACATAAAGAAAACAAATTAGTTTTCTTTGGGAACCCAAGTCTCAAAAGACTTGGATTCATCTGGTTGTTCAATAAGAACAGACTTAGTTCTCACAACAACCCCATTCTCATCCTTTTTAGGATGAAATACCCAGTTAACCCCAATAGGTTTTGTAATGACCTTTGAAATGTAATTAAATCTATTGCAAGTCATTAAAATCCCATTATCATTAGGGTTTTGATCTTTCTTGGGTCTCCATGTTAAGCTTGAAGAAGCTTTAGACCCCTTACCTTGTGGCTGCAAATATTTAGGTCTGGTCACGTTTCTGTCAACGTTAGAATTTGTCCTGTCAACGCTGAAATTACCCTTGTCAGCATTGAACCTAGGGTTTGCTACAGAAACCCATTACCTATTTGACCAGGTGTTTGTCTTTTGAAATGGTCTTTGTCCATGAGTGTTAGACCTTCTAGAAAAGAATGGGGCAGGTCTAATCACTTGTGGACTTTGCTGCACACAAGGTTTGGGTCTGACAACGTTTGACTTCCTAACAACGTTGACTTTGTTCCTGTCAGCGTTGAAATTGTTTCTGTCAGCGCTGGCTTTGTGAGCGTTGACACACTTGTATGCCAAGTGTGAAAAACTACCACACGTGTAACAAGCTTTTCTAGACACAACCTTAGGTCTAGAGGAGAAGAAGCCTGTTCCATGATTGCTAACTTGACTCTTGGGTGACCTAGTATTCCTATACATCTCTGCATATTTAATGTTAGGTCTTCTAACAGTGTTTGAGCCTAGGTCAACAACTTTACCAGTGATTGGGTTAGTAACCTTAATGGGTGTAGATTCATTTGGACTTTCACATAGCAAACCTCCCTTAACAAATAAAGTAGGGTTAGCTTTCTTCCACTCATTTAGGTCAGTCAATTTTTGTTGATACTCTTCCACTGGAGTGACAACTCTTGGTGGAGGAATGAATTCCTCCTCTTGGAGCTCTGGTAAACCAGTCCAAGATAAGTCCCTTTGTTGGACACCATAGAAGTCACCAGCTGGTGGTGGAACCAAAGAGTAATCATTCATCCCAATCCCAGTCATGTCCTTAGGATCCCTTTGTTTAGCTACACAGTCTCCTAGGGTTTGGGTGGCTCTATCAAATCTTTGAATTTTGAGGCCAACATTATCTTTATTCTTAATTGCCTCATCTAACTTAGCCTGTAATTCACCATTAACCCTTTCCATGATGTTTCTAATATCCATACTACCCTCTAACTCATGTTTTAAGATATTGATCTTATCTTTTAAGTCAAATTCCATTTTCTTGTATTCAGAAACGGTTTTCTCAGTTTCAGTAAGAGCTAGTTGGTAATTAGACAATTTACATCTTTCAGTACTCATATCATCTTTTAGTTTTAACACCTCTTTGTTAAGTCTTTCAGTATTTAACCTACAACCTTTGCTACAAAAAGCATCATCATATACCTCATTATCAGATGAAGAGGAGGAGTGTGCCATGAGAGCATACTCAACATGCTCTTCTTCTTCAATATCAGCAACCAAAGCTTTATCCTCTTCAACATTCTTAGCCAGATAGCTCCAATCCCATCCTGTACCATCAATTCCTTGAACTGCAACCATAGCTTTGGAATCCTGAGCTTTAACAACCTGACTTGAGGGTTTACCAGCATCAGATCTTCTAGGAGATCTGCATTCCCTCATGAAGTACCCCATACGATGACAGTTGTAGCATTCAACTTTGGATTTATCAAATCCAGTTGTATCTTTAGCATTGAAGGTCATCTTCTTTTTAAACCTTCTGTTCCACTTATTTGCTCTTATACTAGCAAGAGCCATGTTCCACTTGATGTCCATCTCTTCCAAGTGCTCATCATTTATCTGCTCAAGGTCCTCATATGTAATCACTGAACCATTGGGCAAAGAATCAATGTAAGCACAAACAGTATCCAAATCCAAACCAGCAGGTTTAACTCTTGGGGAGTCATTCTTGAATGTGTCAGCGTCTGAATAGGAGACGTTGACAGGACTTGTTCCAGCGCTGACATATGATGATCCAGTAACTGGATGCATATAAGAGTCCTTCTGATTGAATTGACCTTCACTATGAGAGAAGAAGGCCATGTTGCTGGTGTTAGATTTGCTTCCATGCTCTAGAAGAGTTTCATCTTCCAACAGTCTTAGTTTGTTGTAGATGTCATCAAACGAGGAGCTCTTGTAAGTATTGTTGGCAAGAATAGATCTTGCCTCAATCTTCCATGCCTCACCAAGACTTTTAAGAAAGGTAGCATTGATGTCAACATCACCAACTTGTGTCCCCATGAAGGACAACTTGCTAGTAATGTCAAGCAATCTGCTTCTCACACTACTCAGTTTCTCATTGGGTTGAGCTTTGAAGACAGCATAATCATGCAGAAGTTGATTTTTCTTTTCCTCCTTAGTGTCTGCATTGCCACCATATGTAACTTCAAGAGCTTCCCAAAGATCCTTAGCAGATTCATAGCCTCTATATTTATGCTGGTTTTCTTGTCCCAAAGAGACTTTCAGAATATTTAGGGCTTTCATGTCAACCCTTTTCTTTGCTATGTCATCAGCAGACACAGCTCTACCATCTCTAGGTTTTTCTTTCTTATCCTCTTCATAACATCCAGCAATAGCTGATCTTTGAGTAATGGCATCAAGAATCTTTTGAGCCTTATTGAATGTGTTTCCATATTCAATAATCTCCCAGAGTGTGTAGTCATAGATCCCCAGATATTGTTCAAAGTTGAACTTCCATAAGTCAAAGTTGGTTGCATCAAGCATGGGAATCTTGATGTTTGGTAAGGCTGAGGAGGAGGAGGTTATTGCTTCAGACATGATGTTGTTAGGGTTTCTGAGAAAATTAGGGTTTTGGTGATTTTAGGGTTCTGGTGTTCTTTAAGATCAAAAGTTCCTCAACAAGCTCTGATACCACTTGTTGATCCCAAACTTAGATCGATTAGCTTTGTGTATACGAGATTAGATCAAGTAATACACGTAGAGAAACCTTTGTATATGCTTATGAATCTAAGTGTTATGCGGAATTTAACACTTAAACAAGAACACACAATGATGTAAACAAAATTTCACTTTGATTATCAATATCAAACTTGCTTACAATGAAAGAAGTTTACGAATGAAAACTTATATGAAACTTATATTAAACATTAACCTAAAGGTCTTCTTTTATAGACATAAGAAGCCTTGTACAATAATCTACGTATCAACTATTCTAGGTAAAGATAAATATAGAAAATACATTGTTGTTCCTATCTTTACTAGAAGTATTCTAGAATATAATACACGCGTAGAATATATCTTCCATCAGTGCTTGTCTTCAATGTGTCAACGTTTGACTTTAACTTGTCAACGCTTGAGCTGTCAGCGCTTGTTTTGTTCTTGTCAACGCTTGTTTTGTTCTTGTCAGCGCTCAAGTGATCTGGCCTTAATTTATTCCCAACAACTTTATCAGATCAAATTAGGGTTTGGAGATTCTACTAAGAGTTCAAAGAGATTGCAAGGTGATTCTGAAATATAAAGCTAGCAAAGTTCTTTCACAAACCAAGACAGAAAGAAGGGAGCTCTATTACATGTTGCTCAGATGTCATCAAACGGGATGGACTTTTAGAAAGTTGCAGGGATTGTCCTTTGATGAATTACAGTATAAGGCTTATCCTATAAGGGTAAGTGTGCAAGAGCAGAACATTATTAGACTTCTTTCAGATGAAAGAAAGGAAGAACTTGCAGAAGAAATGGAGATCCAAAAGGCTTTGGTTACACCAAGACCATTGAAGAAGGGAGTTCCACTTGAGTTTCCAGAAAATTTGGATAGAGTGAATCCTAGTGAAGCTATTATTAGAAAGAGTATTAAGCTCTCACCCTTGGAAGCTTCACATATGGTAGAAGTGTTACTTCATGATTCCAGAAACCCTATAGTTAGCTATGAGGAAGATGCAAGTGGGTTTTAGATGATTGACAGATATGGGAAGAAGGTACATACTTTCACTACTCTTATGTCTTTGTTTGCAAGCCTGGATAGGGAAGACTTGGGAGACCTTTGGAGGTTGATGCAGGCCAAGTATGAGACTGAAGCACCTACTTCAGTCAATAAAATAAAGATTTTGTCAAGATTCAAGAGAATGTGTGCACCAGATGAAGAAGATCCAATTTGGAAGGATCTTGATGATGTCAGTGGACTTCAACGACGTCTACATTCAGCAGCTGGTGTGTATCATTTGAGTACTACAAAGTTTTCTGAATATCTTCTTGTGGATGCTGAGTATCTTATGTCAAAAGAAGTTTTGAAGAAAATGGTGTCAACACAGCTGGAGATGGATTATACAGGTGACGTTGGCAAAGATTTGATTAGATATATATTTATTTCCAACTTGATAAGATTTGTAAGAATCCTCCTTGTACTTAGTTTTATTCAGAAACTTGATTCCTACTGTAGGTATCAAGTTTAGGGGAGGATTGTTGGGAATAAAATGTAGTCAAGACACTTGGACGCTGACAAGAGGAAATTAGACGTTGATAAGAAGAAATCAAGCGTTGTCAAGACAAGCGTTGATAGGAAGAAGTCAAGCGTTGATAAGAAGAAGTCAAGCACTGATAGGATACTTAGTCTACACGTTTTATGTTTCAAGTATGTTTCTAGTAAAGATATGTTCGACAATGTATTTCTTATGTTTATCTTCACCTAAAATAGCTGATACGTAGACTCTTGTACAAGGTTCCTTAATCTATAAAAGGAGGCCTTTAGGTTTAGTTCAATATATGCTTTTCACACTTTCAATGTACACAAGTTCGATTAATCAATCAAAGTGAAAGTTTGGTTTATCTTGTTTGTGTGTTCTTGTTTAAGTATTAATTCCGCATAATACTTGAATTGTTTCATATACAACAAAGTTTATGTACGTGTTTAACTTGATTTAATCTCGTTTACACAAGCTAAATCGATCTAAGTTTGGGATCAACATTCTCCCTCTATCTTAATGTCGTTGATCATACCCGACTTCCTACTAAGAGCATTTACCACTACATTCGCGTTGCCGGGATGATACTGAAGATTAATATCATAATCCTTCAACAGCTCTAACCACCTTCTTTGCTTCATGTACAGTTCACGCTGGGTGAATATATATTTCAGGCTCTTGTGATCTGTGAAAATATATCATGATTCGCCATACAAGTAATGCCTCCAAATATTCAGTGCAAACACAACTGCTGCAAGCTCCAAGTCATGTGTAGGATAGTTCTCCTCATAGGGCTTAAGCTGCCGTGATGCGTAAGCAATCACTTTCCTATGTTGCATGAGAACACAGCCAATACTCTTCCCTAAATCATCACTATAGATCTGAAATCCAGCTGTACCAGATGGGAGAGTAAGAATAGGTGCAGATACCAACTTCTGCTTCAGTTCTTCAAGGCTCTTCTCTCTTTCTTCAGTCCAGGCGAATTTCTCCCCTTTCCGCATATGTTTGGTCAAAGGTAGTGCTAATCGGGAAAAGTTCTCTACGAACCTACGGTAGTAACCAGCTAAGCCTAGAAAGCTGCAAACTTCAGTTGCTGACGTCGGTCTTGGCCACTTGGTAATAGCCTCAATCTTCGCAGGATCCATGGTTATTCCCTCTGCGGATACGATGTGGCCCAGAAACGCCACTTTACTCAACCAGAATTCGCATTTAGAGAACTTGGCATACAACTGCTTCTGGCGAAGTATCTGTAATACTGTACGAAGATGGTCTTCGTGTTCCTCCTTGGATTTAGAGAAAATCAGGATATCATCAATGAAGACGATAACAAACTTGTCCAGAAACTCATGAAAGATACGGTTCATCAAATCCATGAAAACTGTTAGAGCATTAGTAAGTCCAAAAGGCATGACTATGAATTTATAGTGTCCATAGCGTGTACGAAAAGCAATCTTGGCGATATCCTGCTCTTTCACCCGTAGCTGATGGTAGCCAGACCTCAGATCGATCTTAGAGAAATGTTTGGCACCTTGTAGTTGGTCAAACAGGTCATCAATGCGTGGTAAAGGATATCGATTTCTGATGGTGATTTTATTAAGCTCACGATAGTCAATGTAGAGTCGCATACTACCATCCTTCTTCTTCACGAATAACATCGGTGCACCCCATGGAGAAGCACTAGGTCGGATGAAACCTCGCTCCAAAAGTTCCTGTAGTTGTTCCTTTAACTCCTTAAGCTCGATGGGAGCCATGCGATAAGGAGCCTTGGAATTTGTCTCAGCTCCTGGAATGAGCTCAATATTAAACTCTACCTCACGAGCAGGTGGTATGCCCGGAAGTTCTTCAGGAAACACGTCGAGGAAATTCTAACACGATAGACTGATTCTGAATGGATGGAGATTCAGCCTCCATATCATGAACAGTAGCTAAGAATCCCTCGCAACCATGTGACAGTAAGGCGCGTGCTTGTAAGGTTGAAATTGTCTGTACGGACCTTCCTGGTATGAAACCATTGTAAATGTACTCTGGTGCGTTGACATTACCGAAAATAACCCGATATGAATGGCAATCTATGGTGGTGTGGTGTTTGGATAACCAGTCCATGCCTAATATCATGTCGAATTCGCATATATCTAAAGGAAGTGCGTCAACTGAACGAATTATGTCATCAAACTCATAGGAAGATCTATGTACGCTATGCGTACATATTCTCTCAGGGGCGTAGAATTGTTTAAGACATTTCCTAATAGCATAAGGGATATCCTAACACGATTGGCATAAGCAGTAGATATGACCGAATGAGTCACACCCGTGTCTAATAAAACGCATGCAGCTTGACCATACATAAACAAGATTCTAGTTGGTACCTGATGACTTGTTGGCTTGGCTACGTGAAGTAGTGTACACACGTCCAGTAGTCGGAGGTGGCTTGGAGTCGGCATGCCTAGTAGTACCCTCAATCTCACCCTTTCGGCAATCCTTCATGCGGTGGCCTGGCTGACCACGCTTGAAGCAAGCATCGCTAGCACGGCGACACGGCCCTGGGTGTCTGCGGTTCCACGTGGTGAAAATCGGGTGAGTGTACCCTCCAATAGGTACCCTAGCTGGTTGGGAGCCTGTTTCAGAAAGTACGCATGACACATGATTATTAGGTACAAACAGGACTACACATAAAATTTAAGATATAATACCAGATGGTACTGCACAGTTGGGGTGTAAACCTCTACGGTCCTGCTCCCGTTCGTTTCTAGTGCTCCTCGTAATAGATGTTGGAGTGTCAGAATTTATGAATCATAAAACAACATAACATAGAAATGAGTAATTTAGGGACGTGCTGCTGTTGGAGTTGTTGGCGTTGTTACGGTAATTTTCATTACCGCCACGCCTATCTGATGCAGAACGGTCCTGAGTCTGACCGTTTCCCTTAGGCTGGTTTTGCTGTTGAGTGGTCGGTTGGGACCGGTCCCCAATCTTCTTCCTGAAAGATGCAATTGTATAGAGAATGATAAATATTTGGATAGTACTGAATTTAATGAAATGATCACCGCTGATGACGAAGATATACCTCTTATCGGGTCTTTCTGCCTCTCCAAACCCATCCCTCTCTTGCAGCATCTTCAACTTGCGAGCTCATCTGCCACTTGCGCCACAGTATTGAACGTAGCACACACCAGATTGTTGGGGCAGAAGTACGAAGAGCCCAACGAAAGTGATAAGCCTGCTCTTCTACAGTTCTTGCTGCTGCACCAACGAATCCATCCAGTTGAAGGAACCTCTACATAAATTCAATGTTGTTTTCCCCCGCTCTCTGCCTAATGCCATGATACTCCCTCTTGAGCCTATCTTGCTCAGCTTTCGGGAAGAACTTCCCCAGAACCAACTCCTTAAACTATGCCCAAGTCAAGCAAGTCACCCAGTCGTCGACTCCATTCGACTGCTTAAGTGCCTTCCACCATGCAAGCACGTCTCCCTCGAACTTGTAGCGAGCTAACCTCACCTTAAAGACAGGGTCTCATCCCATAGAGTCAAAGATCTTCTCAATATGAGCTATCCAGCTCTCAGCCTCAGCGGGGCTGTCAGTCTGCTCGAAAGATTTCAGACGCTGTTTATTGAACCTTTCTAGCCATATGATCAGGGTAGCTGGAGGTGGAGGAGGAGGATTCTAATTCTGGTGAGGGTGCTGATTTTGGGTGCTTGCACCTCGGCCCAAATCTCATTCCTCAGTTAAGGAAGCAGAGCTTGAATAGCAGCTTGGACTACTGCATTCATTTGTTCTTGTTCACGCGTGAGAACCATCTGACAGTATAAAACAAATTGCAATGATTATTCTGATTAGACATAATATAAACAAGAAAAAAAATTAGGCATGAAACAGTGTGTATGAAGGCATAGCCAACAAAAAATGACACGAGTTTGGGTGGCGCCTATGGGTCGGTTCACCAAAACAAAATTGACATGATGAGGATGAACGCCTATGGGTCGGTTCATCAACACAAAATGACATGAGATAATGTGAACGCCTATGGGTCGGTTCACCAAGCAAAATAATTCGAGTAAACACATGCGACTAAATATGGCCAGTCATGTACCAACCATTACTTAGTCAAAATTACTACAACAGTGATACATGAAACAAATGCATGAAAACAAAATGTCAGTTTTAGGAAGACCATGGTGATTACCCACTAATCACAGGTCATGTTTTTAGAGCCTACGGGTCGAAACCTTGGCTCTGATACCATAATTGTAACACCCTATTTGGATAAATGGAATATCACAGGATAATTATGGCGTGACATCAAATCATGCAAGGTAAATGTCTAAAACATTAAATGACCATAAAAGGAAATACCAGAATCAAACATCGGTAGTCCAACATAAGCTCACACACATGAATATAAGTACTGAATGAAAGGACTAAACAATGTCCAAAAGAAAGAAAGAAAGTAATGTAATGTATGGAAAATGCATAAAGTAATGAAGGCTAGATAGCTTCCATTCGTATGCACATACTCTCAAATCCTACGAGCGTCCCTGAGAACCTGCCGTTTGGGAACATGAAAGGAAAACGGCTGAGCAAAATGCCCAGTGAACGGATATACAATCATAGCATGAAATGACATAAGCATAATAAGACTAATAGCAGCGGAAATGTATAAGTCCAAGATAACCTAGAACATGTTCATAAAACTGGTTTTATAGTTTAGAAAGACTTATGTTTTTATATGAAAACTATATTTAATTTTCCAATAGCCCATATAGGTCATGAGGTTCCACCGTGCATGAATACTTGGAGGGGTGACCTCAACATGCAATTAGAGGGGATGCCTCTAATTATATTAGTCTAGGTAGGAGGGATTAACTCCTTGTCAAGGATGCAAGGCACACACCACATTCACCATGAAAATCCTGTAAAAACATGTAACTAGGATGAACCCATACGCCCCACATGATAATATATATATATATATGGCCAAAACTATAAAGGGACGCCACGAGCAATCACTCTGCCGTGGGGAAGTCATAACACTGGTGCCTCCAGTGTTATGGTTATGGTACCTCCATAACTAGATGACATGACATGCATGTATATGGCTTAGGCATTTAAAACTAGACATAAGTAATCAAAACATATAAAAGAAGTACTTGGGGAAAACAGTTGGCTACAAACGGGGAATCCTAATAAGGAAAGAGAATGTCCATACTAAAGGACGAAATATTCGTAACTTATATCCAGTGAACGAGGAAAGTTGAAAGGATAAAAAGTCCTACTCCGACCTCACTAGTGCTACATAAATATGGGACATGTATGAGTTGTCTGATATTTGAGTGTGTTACTGGTTCTTGTATGTTCTTAACTCATTTTATATGTTCTTGTATTATTTTACTATTTTAAATGATATACTGTATTAATCATGTATTACAGTTCTTCTGATTATGTATTTTCATGTATTCTTGTAATATTATACATGTAGTGTAATAATAAGTAACTTTCTTAAAATAGCAGGTTTCCAAACATAGAAAGTTTCCAAAAATGGAAAGTTTCCAAAAATAGAAAGTTTCCAAAAATAGAAAGTTTCCAAAAATAGAAAGTTTCCAAAAATGAAAAAGTTTCCAAAAATAATCAGTTTCTAAAAATAGAAAGTTTCTAAAAATAGTAAGTTTCATGAAATAGAAAGTTTCCATATATAGAAATAAGCTGGATTAATAAGCTAATAATATAAGCTGGTGATTATTAATCATATATTATAAGTCATGATTATTATTAGTAAAGTTTATTAATTAAATACTATACGTTATATCTGATTATTAATTAATAATAAAAGTACATGTTTTATTAATTAATAACATATCATGGTTAAATTAATAAACTATAGGTTATACAATTTAATTAATTCAGGGTTTAATTAAATTAAGTCTAAAATAATACTTAGGTTAACATGTATTATTAACTTAATTAATTAACCTAAGTCATGGAATTATTAATTAGTTATAAGTTCAAGTATTAAAATAATTAATTAATAAACTATAGTCTAATAAAATAATAAAATATACTTAGGCTAAAACATGTATTATTTATAAAAATAATATAATCTAACTTCATGTTTTAATTATATTAATTAATTAGGCATAAATTAATTTCATTAACTTGTATAAATGATTTAGCAAAATATCCCGAGCCCGAAGCCATAAACAAAACAACCCGAGACCAAACACCCCCAGTCGGCGGCTGGTGGTTTGGTCGTAGCTCACACTGGTGCTGCCGGTGCCACTAGTTGAGCAAAGATCCCACCGGCTTAAGCCGGTGGTTCCCCTGCTTTGTCTCGTGTACCCACTGCCCGAAACATACACACTCCAGCTTGCGCCGGGGTCACCCTTTTCTGTCCGAGAACGACATCGAGCCCCAAAGGGGTCTCGGTCCCCTTGTTGTCCGAACCACACAGCCATACCGAGCCCCTTGGGGTCTCAGTTGGCAAACCAAAAAGACACCGAGACCAATGGTTGGTCCCGGTTGGTGTGCGACCGAACAACACAAACCGAAAAACCCTTCATCTTGTTTTTAAAGATCAAACCCATGTGTTCATAATCAAATAAATAAGAATTAAAAAGATGAAGGTTTATGAATTTACCGAATACGTGATTGAATGGAGGTTAAGAACACGAACACAAACACGTACAAACCCTAGATCAAAAATCAAAAGCACCATCTCCTTTTCTCTTTATGTTGTCGCGGCTAAGAATAAAATTGGGGCTAGGGTTTTCTAAAAAAATTTTAAAACACTGTATTATGTTTTCTTGTAACTTAACTTTTGCTAGTTAAGTTCAAAGGTGGGCTGGGCCCCCTCCTTCTTTGGTTGCCGCGGACACCAAGCCCAACAAGGGGTCAAACCGGGCTTTTGTCATGTTTAAATATTATTCGTGTTCATTTGTGTTTATTATTCGTGTTAGTTCGTGTTTTAATATTCGTGTTATATTATATGTAATAATTATTTATCGTGAATAATAACATATGTAGTTTCTTGATAACACCCAAATTATACATGCTTAGATGTGCGTTATATGTATATATTTAGGTTAATTATGTGAACTATCTATACTTAATGGAGTATATTTCATGTTATAGATTCCAAGGATGTGTTGTGAAAGGAAAAGGAAGAAAACACGAACTTATCAAGCTAAAACGAAGAAATAAACTCAAGCTAAAGATCTCCCGACACATGTCACTGTTTTGGCCATATCTTAAGCATGCGAACTCCGTTTTAGTTGGTTCAAACGGCCACAGAAAGAAGAAAGAATTATCTACAACTTTGCATTTTGGTCCAAAGCTGGAAATAAGAAAAAGTGTGGCGCACATTTGAAAAGTGTGGCGCACTTTTCGGCAACTATTGAAACGTTCTAGATTCGAAATTGCACGGCGCACCATCCTGGTTGTGCGGCGCACATCTGACCCACCAAATGTGTGGCGCACATTTGAAAAATTATGGCACACTTTTGCTCCCAGTGAAAACTATAAATAGAGAGCATTCCATCTCACTTTACACACACTTCTCCAATCATTCGCCCACTTCTCTCATCTCTTCCTCAATAGTTTAGGACGATTTTTAGGCTGAGTAACATCACCCAAAGGGTTCGAAACATTTGGAATAATTAGCTTTGATTAATCAATAATAGTTTTCATTTTGGAAAACTTGTAATCATCATCTTGGATCATAAACATTGGTATAATCTATTATCCCCTTTTATATGATTATTTCTGGAATTATTATGCGTATGATATTTATTATTGTTGTGATCAAGGAGTAGTACATTGTGTATTTGGTTGAGGCATGTATAGAACTATGACTAGATTGTATAAGCTTCGCAGGGGTGAAGTGCGGCGCACAATTAGGTTTGTGTGGCGCACTTTCTCCCTGGTTCATGATTATAAGCATGGTTGATTTATTCTTGTACTCAAGACTATTATGTTTGATTATTGTTATGTATTTGGTTCGTTCATGATTATAACTAGTACTTATATGATTGAATGGATTCCATGTCATCTAGTAAATGAATCTTGGTATTCGCCTTTGTCACAACTGGTGGAATGAGATACATTACGAATGTTGCAGAATTTTGTTTAGTGCTCGAACTATTGAAACCAGCATAAACCATCCTTAATTCTTTTGGCATGACATGATCTTTAGAAGGATTTATTGTTATATTGAATAGATGTTGCATGTGCGACTAGTAATCCACATGTTGTCTTACCTTGTTTATGTGCTTATAATTCATCTTTGCTATATATCATTTCAATGTTTTAGCTTTAACCAAACGCACCTTCAAATCATTGTTAGAAGCTTAAATCTTTAGAACTTGTGACACTCTAGAGATAATTGTTTTAAATTGTTAACAACAATCTCGTGGAACGACCTGCACTTACCTTTAAACTATACTATACACGAAAGGGTATACTTGCCCGTGTTATGTTTTTAGTCCCTTGTTTAGTAATCATCTAGTAATATAAATTTAAGGCTTGCGAACACACATCAAGTTTTTGGCGCCGCTGCCGGGGATTGTTTTCGTTACATGTTAAAACTTTCTGAGAAAATTCTTTTAAAATTAAACCAACGCCGTAGAGATTTCTGGCAATCTCAAACTTTTTTGTCGAAAATTTTGCAGAGAGTACGCCGCACATTTCATTTATGTGCTGGCTTTTCTGGACAACTTGTAAGTACGCCGCACATGTAGCAATGTGCGCCGCACTTTCTGAAAAAATAAATTAAAAACGTATTTCTTAACTGACTAAGTTCAGTGATTTTCAAAAACCCACCCAACTGTTCTTTAGGCTTTGTGATCATTTGAAGTAATATTTATTTGATTATATGCCTTGTGAATTTGTAAATATATAGTTTAACATCATCATAATAAAAAACAAAAAAAAAACAAAAAACCAAAAATATTAGTTTTGCTTTCGTTTTTATTTATCTTCTTATCCTTTTATAATCTCAAATATATATATATATATATATATATATATATATATATATATATATATATATATATATATATATATATATATATATATATATATATATATATATCTATATATATATATATATATATAAATGAGAAGCCCTCTTAAAATAAAAAGCCTAGAAAGCATTCACATCATGCCACGTGTCACAAACCCTCCCGCCCCATGTTTTATACATCCACGGGTATGATTGTCTTTTCACGCAAACCTTATATATTGCTTTGACCTCTTTTCTTCTACTGATATCAATTCCACCATTCTTCTCTACCACTCTCGACTCTCATACCGTCGTCCCCCAACCATAACAACTACCTTGTCTACCATCTTCCCCGTCGTTAACTAACACCGTTGATGTAATAAGCTTTCTCATCTTCTTCATATTATCTACCAAGAAATCAATTAAGATGATTTTCATATGCCGATTGATTTTTCATCTTCAACGAATAATCATCATCAACTAATAATGAGGGTTTATATTCTATTCCACAATTAGTTCGTCGATCTTACTATCTTGGTTTTTTATAATTTTTTTGTCAGTTTAATTTTTTTAATTCGAATAATTTTTTTATTATTTTCTTATTGATCTAAATATGGGATATTACATCTTGTTTCTTTCTAGATCGGGAACCAAAATGTTGAAGAAATAGATACAAAACCTGTTTAGGAAAGGTGCTTACAAGGTGTTTGATACAATGCCTTAGTGGGACTTTATAAATGTCATGTACTTGTTTGGTTATTTTATCATAAATATACTTTTATATTTAGTTTATGTTTGATGCAGCTATTACGAATTGATGATGCACTTGGTATATGTTTGTGGCGAATTCAGATATATTAGAGGGGATTATGTGCAATCCAGGTGATGCCGATCTCAAGGTGATTTAACTAGTAAGTATCTCCACTTTTCAAGGTTGACAAAACATATGTGTTAATAGATTAGCTAAGTTTTCATGTACGTCTACCAGATTTGATCCAACCTACAGTAATATATCTACATGCTTTGGGACCGGCACCTGAACTGGTTCTCTTATTTTTTGCCAAAATGTTAAACATATATAAGATCACTAGTATGGAATGAAGTACAGTTATCTTTAGATTGCCTAGTTAACAAGCTTATTGTCATCAGACTTTTCCAATCCAAAAACAAGCTAAACATGTTATTTTTCCTAAAATAACATCAGCTATACCAGATTCTATATATCAACTCCTTAACCCAAACACACTCCCAAGAATTCAGAAAGCCCAACAACACTAAGTGACTATATTTCGTGTAATAGGTATCGCACACAATACACCTAGTTGCAGACTCCATCCTTGTACACTAGGCATAAAAAGAGCATCTAGACAAGCTTCATCACATATAATACAGGCCTTTGTCTTGACCCATCATCCAAACAGCCTAGCTATTTCTAACAAGTACCAACAACATATTGAATTGACCAGACTACTCTCTAATATTGTGACACTACAACTTGTTTTTTGGAATCATATTACGAATGACTATAAGAAGTTGTTATAAGTTGCGTTAATTGAATTTGTTTAAAGCTGAGCAAATATATACCATCTTAATGAAAGTTTGTCTCAGCAATATGTTGTGATCAATGGTTTCTAAAGACAGCTAAAGCCATGGTTCTTCGAGGTGTAGATACATTGCTTTATCCTACTGATATAGGCCATGAATCACAAGATGACATTCTTGATTCACGTGATAACCATATGGATGTTACACCGCTTGATATTATCAAATGAAGTATAGAGGTTGGACTTAATTGGAATAATGTTGGCGCTGGCCATTTGATCTGACTTCATATTTGTCAAGGAGCTATGAGTTGATCTCTCATAATATCAGTGACGACATCATGATCTAATGTCTTCTTCTTTTGGGGGGTAAAGTAGACGCGCAACAGCCTCGCAGCAGACGCGCAACAGATGTGTTGTATGTGTGTTGTGGCTTTCAAAAAAGTATATCAATGCAGTGAACTACATCATTGTAATGTAGTGAAGTATATCAATGTTATGAACACATAATGTTTACAGAAATCTGGTAGATTTTATTTTTCGGTTCATAATATCACTATAATGCAGTGAACTATATCAATGTATTGAACACCTAATGTATAATGTTCATAGAGTTCCAATAATTTTTTTTTTTGTCATTAATGCAGTAAGATAATGCAGTGAACTACAAAATATATATATATATATATAGTTCACTACATTATGTCTTATTCACATTATGATGTAGTTTTTTTCAATAGTGTAGTGAAGTATCTCACTGTAACGTAATGCAGTGAACTATATCGATGTAATATGTTTACATGAATTCCAATAAATTTTGTGTTTTTTGTCAATAATGCAGTGAGTATTGTAATGCAGTGAACTGTATAAAAAAATCTATAGTTCACTTCATCATGTCTTATTTACATTATGATGTAGTTTTTTTTCATTAATGCAGTGAAGTATAGTAATGTAATGCAGTGAACTATTTCAATCTAATGAACGCATAATGTATACAGAATTCCAATAGATTTTGTGTTTCTTTGTCAATAATGCAGTGAGCTATATCATTGTAATGCAGTGAACTATATAAATAAACAAAATTTAAAGTTCACTACATTATGTTTTATTTACATTATGATGCAGTGTTTTTTTCATTAACGTCCGGCTAAGTATATCACTATAATATAATGCAGTGTAATGTAATGTAGTGAACTATATCAATGTAACGAACGCATAATGTTTACAAAAATCTAACAGATTTTGTGTTTTTTGTCAATAATACAGTAAGCTAAATCATTGTAATGCAGTGAACTATATAACAAATACAAAATGTATAGTTCACTACATTATGTCTTATTTACATTTTGATGCAGTGTTTTTTTCATTAATGCGGTTAAGTATATTATTGTAATGTAATGCAGTGAACTATATCCATGTAATGAACGCATAATGTTTACAAAAATCTAATAGATTTTGTGTTTTTGTCAATAATATGAGCTATATCATTGTAATGCAGTGAAGTATATAACAAATATAAAATGTATAGTTCACTGCATTATGTCTTATTTACATTGTGATGCAGTATAAAATACGATGTAATGCACTAAAATATATAATGTGCTGCAACTGAATAACATTTGAATCGAAGTTCCAAAACATTTTAATGGAAACTACTATATCATCACTATTTTCCTACACATACAATCTTTGTAGAAGCAATCTGATATTTGAAATTCATATTTATTGGGAGCAAACAAAAGATTGTATAATTTACATTTGAAAATATACCACAGATAAAACTAGTTGGAAAACTCAGGTTTTTAATACTCTCGTAAAGAACATTAGATTTCTCTTGAGCTATTTTCTTTTCTTCTTTGGTCAAATCTCCATAAAGGCTCAGGTTCAGTATAGAAGTTGCACATGTGACACAACAAATTGTTGATGATCAGATTAAATGAAGCTTACAAACTAACAATAAACTAATTAACTAAACAATAGACACATGATCTTGATTTTCATTAACACTATGTACCTTAGGTACATGAATTATATCACCAGGCATAATCTTTAACTGTATACCCACAGGGGATACTTAGCATTTAGATACAAAGGAATAGCTACTTTACCTCTAACAATTTCCTGCAACAATTTTCTGTAACAATGATAAGGCGTGGGAGATAACATCGAGCCACTTGCGAACTAGACATTCGACAAATATGGCATACAAACTGGGCATTTCTTTTCGAATTTCAGTATCAGACTCACCTGAAAGAAAGAAGAAACATTAGGTGAATGCGGCAATAAATTAAATGGCTAAACAAAATCAATAATTCACTCACTCGTCATAATACGCGGACGCTCGTTCCAAAGATAATACCTGCGTAATAAAATCATCAATAATTCACTCACTCATCACTAATGTTGGCAAAATGAACGGACATGGTAAGGAGCCAAGACAGATCCCCATCTAGGTTGTATCTAGTTATGTGACTTATACCTGTTCCTTTTCTAACTATTTGACCCAGCAGGTAATTACTTAAACGAATCAACACATTCATACATAAATTGGTCAAAGCCTTCTCTTTGAACGAATTTGTCATTTATGTCTTGGTTATGTACTAGACCGAATCAACCCATTCATACATAAGCATGTTGTCGAAGAAGTTATTAACACATTTCGCACATAACGCAACCTATATTTAACCTAATCTATCCTTATACGCCTCACTTATTTACAACTACCGCATCATAAATAAACATACAAGCAGATTTCCACAGCTTAAACACCCTTTGATGTAGCAACCAGACAGCTTTGTTTCAGCATCCAAAGCAGACACCCTTTGATGTAGCAACTAAAGGAAGAGAGACAAAAGTTGGTATTTTATTACCCTCATACGAAGCTTACATCTACCTATTGCATCACTTCGATACAGCAACTACATTAAGCACACAAACCTACACACAAACATTTTTGGCACATCAACACACTAATAAAAACATACACCACAAATAAGTACATACGACATCACTTCAATACTCCAGTTTCATCAAGCATAAAACATACGCACAGTTTAAACATAAATGCATCACACAAATATCTTACTACATCACAACTAAAATAAAAACCTATTGTACATAATACGAAATATAACTACGTCACCATTCCGAACAACTACATCACAAGGTAAATTTACTGTATCACAATTGAAAATATTCCTACTTTAGCTATATACGCGACAATTGAACATGACAATTGCCTACAGTTTATACCAAAAACAAGTGCCTACTGCCTAGTGCCTAATTTAGCTATATACGCGACAATTGAACACGCAATGCATCACTAATAAAAAATGAGTATATTCACATACAAACACTCACACGCAATGCATCACTAATATCCTTCAACTTCGCCTTCCCCATTTCTATCCACCACTAGCCGCTGCTTATTGGTGGCTTGTCCCCTTATCGCCGCCGCATCACCACCACTATCAGCCGCTGAAAACAAACATTAAATCATTGTATTATTAAATCTATTATAAAATCAGAAATTAAACAATCGATTAAAATAGAACGATTATAAAATCACTTACACAGATTGATTTAACGATTCTCGAAGTTTTCTGCGTGTTTGATTATATGCTCGATTGAACTGATTTACTAGATCTAGGGTTTTCTGCGTTTATTTGTTGTGTGTGTTTTTTTGAGACAGAAATGAAAACAACCTAGAAAAAGAACGAGGTTAGCGGCGGGTTTCTTAACCGTAAAATAGGGGAAGTTGTTAGTGGGATAGAAATGACCCATTTGCCCTCAAACTTTCCAGGAAATTACAGATATGCCACTCTGCTTTTTTTATGATTAAAATCAAATCCAAGGGCCCAGATTCCTTCCTAAACTTTTTATTTTAAGGGCCTTTCTATTGTATCCCCACCCTATATACATATATAAATATATATATATATATATATATATATATATATATATATATATATATATATATATATATATATATATATATATATATATATATATATATATATATATATATATATACATATATATATATATATAATATATATATATATATATATATATATATATATATATATATATGTATATATATATATATATATATATATATATATATATATATATATATATATATATATATATATATATATATATATATATATATATATATATATATATATATATATATATATATATCTATATATATATATATATGTATATATATATATATATATATATAAACATATATATATAAATATATATATATATATATATATATATATATATATATATATATATATATATATATATATATATATATATGTATATATATATGCATATATATATATATATATATATATATATATATATATATATATATATAATATATATAATATATATATATATATATATATATATATATATATATATATATATAGTATATATATATGCATATATATATATATATATATATATATATATATATATATATATATATATATATATATATATATGTATATATATATGTATATATATATGCATATATATATATATATATAT
>JANFOE010001364.1:600000-808651 GCA_025667525.1 Glebionis coronaria | reverse complement strand
CTAATGAGGAAAATCGGTTTTTTGATAGATTTGCTAATCTAATGTCCCATTGGAAGGCTCAAGAAGCTTCCAATTCCGCTTCGGTTAAAGCGGTTGCTAAGAGTTGTTTATCGTGTGGAGGAGCTCATGATCTTTCCGAGTGCATTACCGCGGATGGTAACACTTCGAGTGCTTATGTAACAACGGGAACTTACAACCAAAACGGCCAAGGTTCCCGCCAAAATCAAGCTCCACCAAATCAAAATGCTAATAATTATCGAAACAACAACCAAGGTAATTACCAAGGCAACACACGCCAATTACAACAAAGGGAATTATCAAAGTGGGAATGGACAAATCTCTAATCAAAACCAAAACCGTGATTTTCAAAACACTACACAAGGTTTTCAAAATGCTCACACGAAAAATTTGCAAGGAGAATTTTTAGATTATGCAAAAGCAAATGATGCTAAATTGATAATATGCAACGTGAGATGATTAGCTTAAGGTCCGAGTTGAAAAACGAGCTTAAAAATGAACTTGCTAATGAACTTAAAACTCATGCTAACAAAATGGAAGGAAATGTCCAACGTCTTCAACAAAACCAACAAAAGATGGAATTAGGACAACATGAGATTAAGCAAGAGTTATTGAAAGCGGATGCTAGGCAATCAAAATTTGAGGACCGAATGGCTAAGATGTTCGAAGCTATCATGTGTAAGCCCTCTTCTTCGGGTGGTCTTCCTAGTGATACCATTAACAACCCGAGGGGAGAAATGAAGGTTATTACTACACGAAGTGGTAAAACTTTCAAGGAACCAATCTCTCGTCCAAGTACTTCTACGGAGAAGGAAATCGAGAAAGAACCCGAGGTGATGGTCGAAAAGGAGCACATTACAATCCCACGAAGTACCGCTCAAACCACACCTACGGTTACACCAATACCAAGTATGGAACCCGAGATTCCAAGGCCGTTGCCTAATGACCTACCCACACCACCTTTACCCTACCCTTCGAGACGAAACAAAGAGAAAATGCAAGAACGTAACAAACAACAAATCGAGCTTTTTATTAAGATGTTTCAACAAGTGCATTTTGATGTGAGTTTAGCCGACGCGTTGTTATATATGCCTCGTTTCGCTTCCACTTTTAAAAGTATGATGAGCGATAAGGAAAAGCTTTCAAAGCTTGCTAATTGTTCTTCGGTTTATCTTAACCGCATACCGGAAAAAGTTGGTGATCCCGGAAAGTTTCTCATTCCTTGTGACATACAAGATATGAAAGAATGCCTCGCCTTGGCCGATCTTGGTGCGAGCATTAATTTGATGCCATTTTCCATTTGGAAATCGCTTTCGCTTCCGGCTCTTATTCCTTCGAACATGTCCATCGAGATGGCCGATCATTCTACGATTATGGCATGTGGAATAGCCGAAGATGTTTTCGTGAAAGTGGGGAAGTTCTACTATCCCGTTGATTTTATAGTAGTCGACATCCCCGCGGATCCTCAAGTTCCTCTAATTTTAGGTCGTTCATTTTTAGATACTTCGAGATCGCTTATCGATGTTCATGCGAGAACTATCACTTTGAGATTCAACGAAGAGGAACTTGTTATAAACGCTACTCAAAACTCGAAACCTTCTCATGTTTATGCAATCGCTACCATCAATCACATTGACATCATTGATGTGGTTTGCGATGAGTTTTCACAAGAAGTGTTAGGTTTTTCCGATAGCTCGTCAAGTGGCAATCCCACTATGTTGGATCCGATTCTTGCTAATTCCACACCAAATCTCACTCCATTCCAAGGAGGCGATTTCACTTCAAATGAAATCGACAATGAAGATGAGGTGTTGATTAGTGATGATACTTCTATTCCACCATTTCTTCCGCCGATGGGAGTTATGAGTGTTGAACCAAAATCTTCAATCGAGGAACCGCCTATCCTTGAATTGAAAGATCTTCCTTCTCACCTTGAATATGCATTCTTGGAAGGTGATGACAAGTTGCCGGTTATTATTGCAAAAGATCTTGCTAATGATGAAAAAACCGAGCTCTTGAAAGTTCTTAAGGCTCACAAAGGGGCAATTGCGTGGAAAATTTCCGACATTAAGGGTATTGACCCAAAATTTTGTACTCACAAAATTTTAATGGAGGAGGACTACAAACCCGCAATTCAAAGTCAAAGAAGGGTGAATCCCAAAATTCACGATGTCATTAAAAAGGAGGTCCTTAAACTCCTCGACGCGGGAATGATTTATCCTATATCCGATAGCCCATGGGTAAGCCCAATCCATTGTGTCCCTAAAAAGGGAGGAATGACCGTTGTGCCTAATGAAAACAACGAGTTAATTCCCACTCGTGTTGTGACCGGTTGGAGGGTGTGTATTGACTACCGAAAGTTAAATGACGCCACTCGTAAAGACCACTTTCCTTTGCCCTTCATGGATCAAATGTTGGAGCGACTTGCGGGAAATGAATTCTATTGCTTTTTAGATGGTTTTTCCGGTTACTTTCAAATTCCTATCGACCCTCGTGATCAAGAGAAGACTACGTTTACGTGTCCTTATGGAACGTTCGCTTATCGTAGGATGCCTTTCGGACTTTGTAATGCACCCGGTACGTTTCAACGGTGTATGATGGCAATTTTTCACGACATGATCGAGAAGTCGATGGAAGTGTTTATGGATGACTTCTCGGTGTTTGGTAATTCGTTCACGTCATGTTTATCTAATCTTGAACAAATGTTAAAACGTTGTGAAGAAACCAATCTTGTGCTTAATTGGGAGAAATGTCATTTCATGTGTAAACAAGGAATCGTCTTAGGACATAAGGTGTCGAAGGCGGGCATTGAGGTCGATAAAGCTAAGGTAGACGTCATCGCCAAGTTACCTCATCCCAAAACCGTTAAGGGAGTTCGTAGTTTCCTAGGCCACGCGGGCTTTTATCGTCGTTTCATCAAGGACTTTTCGAAGATTTCTCGTCCTATGACACACCTTCTCGAGAAGGATGCTCCTTTTAACTTCAATGAGGATTGTGTTAAGGCTTTCGAAACTCTAAAAAGGAAACTTACCGAAGCTCCCATTCTTGTTGCTCCTAATTGGGAATTACCCTTTGAAATCATGTGCGATGCAAGTGATTATGCTATAGGGGCCGTCTTAGGGCAACGTTATGACAAGCATTTTCGTCCTATCCACTATGCTAGTAAGACGATGACCGAGGCTCAATTAAAGTACACCACAACGGAAAAGGAATTCCTTGCCGTGGTCTATGCTTTTGAGAAATTCCGACCTTATCTCGTCTTAACTAAAAGCATCGTGTATACCGACCATTCGGCTATCAAGTATCTCTTAGCTAAGCAAGATGCTAAGCCGAGATTGCTTCGTTGGATGCTCCTCCTCCAAGAATTTGATGTCACCGTGCTTGACAAAAAAGGAGCCGAGAATCTAGCGGCCGATCATCTCTCTCGTCTAGAAGATCCTCACAAAGATGTTTTCGAGAACAAGGAAATTACCGAAACATTTCCTCTTGAGACTCTCGGTGTAGTGAATTCTAAAGACACCACCCCATGGTTTGCCGACATTGCAAATTACCATGCGGGCAATTTTATAATCAAGGGTATGACGACACAACAAAAACGAAAATTCTTTCGTGACGTCAAGTTCTATTTTTGGGACGACCCTTATCTCTTTCGGATTTGTGCGGATCAACTCGTTCGACGTTGTGTGTTTGGTGCCGAAGCTTCTAATATCCTTAGAGCTTGTCACGAGGGACCCACGGGTGGTCACCACGGTGCTAATCTCACGGCTAAGAAAGTGTTCGATGCCGGTTTCTTTTGGCCTTCTATCTATCGTGATGCACACGCACTTGTGAAGTCGTGTGATTCGTGCCAACGTCAAGGAAAATCGTCTCAACGTGATGAAATGCCGCAAAACATAATTCAAGTGTGTGAGATTTTCGACATATGGGGAATAGACTTTATGGGGCCGTTCCCATCGTCTCATGGCAACAAATATATCCTTGTCGCGGTGGACTACCTTTCTAAGTGGGTGGAAGCTAAGGCTTTGCCTACTAATGATGCTCGTGTGGTAGTGAAGTTTTTGAAACAACTATTCTCTCGGTTCGGAACCCCTCGTGCTATTATAAGCGATCGTGGAACCCATTTTTGTAATGACCAATTCGAAAAGGTTCTAAAGAAATATGGGGTTACACATCGTCTTTCTACGGCTTATCACCCGCAAACGAGTGGGCAAGTCGAGGTTTCGAACCGAGCTTTGAAGAGGATTTTAGAAAGGTCGATTGGAGAAAACCGTGCTTCGTGGTCCGACAAACTCGATGACGCTTTATGGGCCTTTAGGACCGCTTATAAGACACCTATCGGTTGCACTCCTTATAAGTTAGTCTATGGGAAGAATTGTCATTTGCCCATTGAATTGGAGCATAAGGCATATTGGGCCCTTAAGCATGCTAATTTTGACTTGAAGACCGCGGGAGATCACCGGAAAATACAATTGAATGAATTGGATGAATTAAGGGATAATGCTTATGAAAATTCATTAATTTTTAAAGAAAAGACTAAAAAGTTTCATGATTCAAAGATTAAAAACCGGGTTTTTAACGTTGGTGATCAAGTGTTGCTTTTTAACTCACGTCTTAAGATATTTTCCGGGAAATTGAAATCTCGTTGGTCGGGTCCGTTCACCATTACACAAGTGTTTCCATATGGGACCATTGAGCTAGCTCAAGATGATGGTCCCAATTTCAAGGTGAATGGACATAGGCTTAAGCACTACTTTGGTGGGGAAATTCCTTCAATGGTTGCCCCCGACCAAGACACCTTCCCCAATGATAATTAACATTGAGGGGATCGAGTCGAGCTCATGACTCGGTAATCAAAAACGAGGTGCCTCGTGGGGGAGATCCCATGCTTATCTTTATGCTTTATATTCACTAATAAGGGACTTGTACCCTTCCAACTCGTTGTCTCGTGGTTGTTTGTGATTGTGTTATCTAGATCATCATCATCATCTACGATTGAAGACTCTCGTGTTCGTTTACGTGAGCCTCCATCGTTCGTTTGAAGAAGTTTTTCACGAATCCATGACATATCCTTTATTGTTCTAACAAAATATCTTTTAGCATAATTAATAAACGGCTTTAGATATATTGTTGATCACCCTTTCCATGCTAGATCCTAAGCATTCGACTCTTCGTCTCTAGTATGGGGGTGCTCCACCTTTAGACTCGAAACATTGAGGACAATGTTTACTTTTAGTATGGGGGGGTGAATAGATACTTGCTTTGCTACGCCCTCACGTTTTCCAACTTTCAATGTTTTGTTTTGCTAATAAGGCTAAAAATGGCCAAATTTTAAAATTTTTCTTAGTTTTCATAAGTGTTTTTAAGACACGAATGTATATTTTCTGATGGGTAGAATAAGAGTTAATTTTTGACTTGATGGGCATTTGGAGCCATTTACATTCCTTAACCCGCTCAATTCAAGTTTTGCTAGACTTTTATATAGGGAGCTTTAAAACGCGAAAGTCTTAATTCATTCGGGTTAAGAACAAGAACTTTTCGCAAGTTCCTATAATTGATTCTAGAAAGTCACTTATCAAGGGAACTTTAAAACGCATTCTCTAAACTTGAAAAAGTCCAAGAAAGTGCAAGATCCTATAGGTGGCTTGAAAACCCAAAACTTTGATTTGATATAGTCTTAATGAAAGCTAATCCAAATTTGGCTTAATTTTGACTTGCATGGCTAAGTATTCACGAGTCTCTTTAATTAGAGGTCTTTATATAGTGAAGAACGAGAAATGATAGAGTTAGACAAGTGATCATGCTAAACGTAGAACATGAAAGTGTTCTTTCAAAAACTCATATGTTTTTAATTGTGGCTTTTTCTTCCCATAAGATCAATGCATTAGGAATAAATCATAATTGCAATAAGTAAGGTCGTACGATTTGAAAGGTTACTTAGCCTCTAGCGCAAGATCGTTTAAAAGTTGCTCGGGGTTGAATAGAGTTCATAGCCAAGGCATAACTTATTGAAGCGGGACGCGAAGATTGGCGATCATCCAAAAAGGCCCTAACAAGGCATGAGGAGCTCTATTTTTGCTAAAGATCCAAAGATGATGTGAAGTATCATTGTTCCAAAATCAATATGAAGGATCGAGACACACGACGAGAAGCTATTACTCCCCTAAAGAATGGAGAAATTCTATCCAAAAAGACCCTAACAAGGTATGAGGATAAATATATCCAAGTCCGAAAAGGAGGCGGATCGTTGTATATCAAAATCCAAAGTAAAGATTGAAGAAAAATGATGAAGTCGTGGTCCTATATGAAGAATCTCTCAAAAACGTCAAGTGAAGAAATTCCAAATATATGAAGAGAAGACCATAATTTCAATAACGTCTTCCCAAGATTTGAAGTATGAAGTACATGCCAAATATCGGTCCGAGAAAGGTCTCAAATCGTGAAACGAGTTATGCCAAGATATGAACTTAAGGAGATACACGAGAAGCCGTTTTAAAAGATTTTGTCCTTCGGCTAACTATTGATCAAATCGTGCTACTTTGCTTTCGGACTAATAACTACTTAAATAAGTCAATATGAATCACTTGTGATCCATGACAAATAGATAAAAAATGCTAGTAACCCATTTCCTTTTATAATAACTAGGATTGCGGGGAGAAAAAGTACTACACAATTTGAACGTATGAGTAGTGTTAGCATTGTGACTTGTACCAACAATGATCTTGTTTTTGCACTTAGCATGGAATGTATGACAATCAAGGATGACGAAATTTACTCTAAGGAACATTAACTTGTTTCTATTCTTAGACCCTAAAAGTCACATTTTGGTGATGAAAATCATACATTATGTCTTTACACAAACTCGTAGTATGTTGCAAGTCTTTTACTTTTCAATAAAGGTTAATAAAATTGAACTTTGGTGATGCTTAGATACTTTATTCTAGCATTGCGTGAGGGCACGGCAATGGCTTAGTATGGGGGAGTGATGAGATGGCATTTATACATGATCTCATCGTTCTTTTCGGGCTTTAAATGCACTAAAATGTCATAAAATACCATATATATGCTTGTGTTTGTTTACTTGTGTATTTTAGGTATGGATATCGTGAAAAAGACAAAAGATCACAAGATACAAGGAAAAACGAACACGAGAAACGAAGCCGTACAAAGAACCGGGCCCTAATCATGGAATTTTCCTCAAATACCCTTGAAGACTTGAAGACAAAACAAGATTGATCCTTATTCTATGAAGAAATGACACTTAAAACCCTTGTATATTAATAATTACAAGTTTGGTCCCTTAAGTTTGTCAAAATTGCAAAAAGGTCCTTCAACTTTGAAGAAATGGCAAGAATAGTCCCTCAACAAATTCAAATTGCCAATTATGGTCCCTCATGAAGTCAAATTTATGTTGAAGACCTTTGAAGATCAAAGAAGTCCAAGATCAGCCCTTTAAAAATCAAGAAATGGCAAAATTAATCCTTTGAAAGAGTTTTGGAAAGCTTTGTGCCAAAAGTGTCAAGTATGGAAAGATATTAACAAAGCAAAACCAAGTTTAGGGCTGGAAAACCTTAAAAGACAAAAATAACAAAAGCCAAGGACCAAAAATGTCACAATGAAACATTTGAATCAAAAAAGGCGCCTAACACAATCCCACCCCCAAAATCGGATTAAAACTCTTACTGTACATCTTTTTACTACCCAGAACTTACCTCTACTTAAACCTAGGTAAAAACCAATTAAACGTGCACACGTTTAATTCACACGTATTCAAACCTTTCCCAACCCAAATATCCCCAATCCCACCAACGTGGTCCCTACCCCCAATTCTCAAATCCACCAATAGCACAAATCCTTGGTCCCCAAGGCACATGACGTGTCAATAATCAACAGTGGAGATGAAAGGCTTGCTCACAACGCAAAATTTAACAGCCTAGATCAAATTTGGACAAAAGCACTCAAAAATCGTCAAGGGCAAAATAGAGAAATTCTAGATTAGGGTTTTGATTTTCTAGCCTTCTAGTATGTTCTGTAGTCATTATAAAAGGAGACCCAAACCTGTTGGAGTCCCTTGTTCCAGTTTTCCTTCCAAATATTGTAATTCCTTTTAAGTTGAAATAAAAGTTGGTTTTGTTTAAAAAGCAAGTTAATTCATTTTTACTTTTGTTAAAGTTGGTGTTATTTGGTGAAGGAATTCTGAGTTCCATCTTTTAATTTAGTTAAGTGATTTTGCTTTTCAAAATTTCTCAAAAGGTTTTGAAAAAGTTAAGTATTACTTGGTAGAAATCTGTCCAAGGTATTTTGGTGTTAAAGGTTCATGATTTTGGTGATTTAAGGGTTTTTGATACGTTTTAAGAAGTTTTGGAAAAGATTTGGAGAGTTTTAAAAGAAAAAGAAATAAATCAGAATAGTATATTGTATATTGTTCTTGTTGTCTTGTTCTTGATTTGTCATAAGCAGGATTGAAGGCTTGTTGATACTAGATCAGCTCCAACCCGAGTTGGAAGGAAGTGGTGTAGCAACCACAAGGGTCTTGGATGTTAAGATCCTAAGGTAATTTTCTAATTACCTTTTGAAAATTCAGAAAAGCAATTTTATGTGATCATTGTTTGATTTGATGCTTAATTGTATTCTAAGTGTTTGATCTGTTCTCTTTTAAGTTGTTATGCTTGATTAAGAGTTTGTGAATCAATTTGGTTAAGTTTTGTTAGGTTTTGATTTGAAAATCTTTGTTTTAGAAATATTAAGTGGTGTTTGGCAACAAGGTTTAACAGAACAATGATCTTTGATTGTGTTGTTTAAGGGTGTTAAAAGGATTGATAAGTATTAGGATAGGTTGTTAGTTAGTGGGTAAGTAAGATTAGACAAGATTGAAATTAGTTGGTGTGCTAAAAGAGAAAAACATAGCTCAAACCTGCATCAATCTATATCTGCTTATTTTTATTGGGTTTTAGTGCTTGATTCTTTGTTTTCTGTGAAGTAATAGGGGAGTTGAGAGTTTGTTATCACTTGAGTACTGTATTGGGAGTCTATGTGCTCAATTTGGTCAGTCAAAGCTCAATAGGGTGCATATAGCTAGCAAATTAGCCCACTGACTTGCATATTTTACATCAGCAACCCTTTATTTCCTTATGTGCTTGATTGTGGATCATTTTTGCTTGCTAGTTGATTGATTATTAGTTGTTACTGACTCCTTGTGCTTAAATAAGCACAAGGGTGCCTTTGTCCAAAGAAATCCACCATATAATCATCAGCCTAAGTCCTCTTGGCTGCCAAAGTTGCATAAAAAGAAAAAAAAAGTCCACTTGTGTTCATCATAGGGAACCTGACCACGTTTTTGTTGATGAATCTTGTTAATTCTTGGTTAAAAAGAGATTGAGTTGAGTTTTCAAGGTTTATAAAGTATCAGTGTTGGTTGGCAAAAGTTTAAAAGCAAAAAAAAATAAAAAAGAAGTAAAAAGGGGGTTTTCAAGACTCGAACCCACAATCCCCACACTCACAACACTCACACACTACCACTGCGCCCTAGGGTCTTTGACTACTAGGGTGTGGTTTTGTTTTCTACTTAACCAGTTCTTCATTTGTATTATTTTTAATAAGCCGTAGCTTAAATCCTCAATTCCAGCTTATTTATAAGCTACTTTTTGTTCTTTTTATTTTTCATAGAAACTTATTAGTATTGTTGATTTTTCAAGCCTAGTCTTATATTTTTCCTTTTAGTAGATTATTTATTAGAATTTAATTATTACCCGTTTTTTATAAATTCAATAAAAAATACCAAAAACAGTTTTTATTTCTAGGAAAAATAGTTTTTAGTTTTTAAAATATATTTTTGAGGTTTACATCTTATTTTGGTTTTATAAACTTTAATTTTTAATTTTATATTATTTTAAGGTTTTTTATAAACTTTAAAGATTTTTATAAAATTATTAAAAAAAGGTTTAGAAGCTTTAATTTGTGTTTTTCTCTTAATTATATTATTTAGGATTTTTAGAAATTTTTTATTTCAAATTTTAGAAACTTTTTATTTTTAGCAATATTTTATTATTATTTTATTATTAATTTTTCAAAATTTTGTTTTTCTTTCTTTTTCATTTTTCTTAATTTCTTTAGCATAATTAGGACTATTTCCATTTTTAGAATTATTTTTAAGCTTTTAGATTTATTTTTATAATTATTTTAAGTTTAATTAGGTTTTAATTATTTTTAATCATTTTTAGAGTTTTAAAAATAGTTTTATTAGGTTTTAATTTTTAAAAAATTACTTTTTAGTCATATAATAATATAAGTTAAGTATTTAGCCAATAAAATCATATTTTAGACATTTGAATTAGTTAAATTTAATTTTAGGGCTTTAATTAGCATTTAAAATTAATTATTTAATTAATAAAAGGTTTTAAAATATCTTTGTTGGATTTTTAACTTTATTTATATTATTTTAGACTTGTTTTTATCTTTTTAATCTTTTTCTTGATTTTGTTTTTGGTTTAGTTTAATTCTTAATTTTTGTAGTTTTTCACGGCTTTACGTTTTCGTCGTAGTATTAATTTTAACGTATCCGTCTTTAATCTTCTCATCCCCATTCTTCTCAATATTAATCTCAAATACATACAAGTTAATTCACAACACCTATACCTCCTTGGGAAACGAACTCTTCTTTCTCTCATTTTATTTGATTGTGGGTCATTACTTGTGGTTTTCCTAAATCACTCGTCGATACTTACCGCTCATATACGTTCTTTTGTTTTCCTAAACAAGAGTCGTATTTTTACTACAATCAAAAAGCTAAAAAAATAACAGTGAAACAAAAAGATGCAGTTGATCAGTATCTAATATAATCAAATTGCCAAGTTAAACTAACTATAATAAAACTTATCAGCGACCATATTTAACCTTAACAGGCTAAACGAAAACTCAGTTTAATAAATCCTAAACTTCTAAATAAGTCAGGAAAATAGAGTAAGTAAATCGACCCCAAAGCAAGTACCAAATTAACAAAACTTATCAGCATATTAAAACTCTCAATGAATTAATGACAGCAGTTATAACACATATCAGATTAAAAATCTAACAATCTCAAACTTATTTAAGCTTATAAGATCAAAGCAAATCCTCAAATACATTTACCAAACACAGATAAATATCATCAAAGCAGATTCAAAAATTCAGTTTAACAGTCAAGTAAAACCCAAAACAATATTATCATAGCAGATTCACAAAATATCATCCAAAAATTATCAGTTTATACTAAAAAACTTGTAAAAACTAAAATGAGCTTACCCTTTTACGAAGTTCCGTTGATGATGTAGGTAAGCGATGAGCTCCCTATCTAAATCGTCACCAAATCATGAACGAACCACCATTATAAACTTCAGTCCATGAACCACCATTTTGAATCAAACCAGCAACATCATTTTTGATATATTTATCCAGTAGGGATAAATATTAATCCCTAAATCACTCTTAATCAATAACAACAGCTATAAACTAAGTTGATATGATTAATTCACCACTTATAATGATAATAATAGAGAAATATTGCAAGTATATTTTATAAAATAACTAACATAGATCAAAACTGATGAAACTGTGAATCGAATTTTTATTACTTCAATTAAAAATATTCCAAACTTTATAAATATTAAAAAACAATACCTAACTATTTCTAAACATTATAACATTACAAAAAATTAAAAGGGATACATTCAATGAAAAATAAGAGGGTATTTATAGGCTACCGATGGGGGTTGGGTGGTTGATGATGAGACTTGATCTTGACCCTTCCATTAGCATCTTCTCATCTCTTTCTTCACATACTTGATCAAACGGCTAAAAATAGCCCTCTCTCACTCGGATTGCCAAGGTGGCAGGGATTTGTGTTTGTTGTGCTAGTTTGAAGGTGAGGTGGAGGATAGTCATTGGCTCAATGATTGGCTGACAGTAAATCAACCAATCAAAGAAGGGATATGACGTGTATAGGATGCCACGTTGGATAGATAGCAGCATCATCTTTGTCCCGAAATAATGGGCAATTTATTCGGCGCGTGGGGTTCAATTCTTGATGAAAAGAAAACCCGTAAATTTATTTAGGGTTTGTGACTCCTCTTTTCTTCTCTGCGCCTTCTTTCTTTTCTTTGTAACTTTGATTGTATCGTTTATTTGACCAAGTATGTGTTGACCTCACAATTAATATAAATTTCAACCGACTTTTAGTTGTGATGGGCCTTTGGGTCCATGTGTGAATAAACACTCCACCGTCTCAAACTTTGTTGTGAAATAGGATTGGACCAAAATTGGTATATAACATTCAACGTTTCTATATGGTCTTGGGCCCAAATTATGAATTATTCCATCCGTTGCCATTTATTATTGATTGGGCTTTTAAATTGGGCTTTCCATGATAATAACTTCATAAATGGGCTTTTGGGCCCATTAAGCATAACTGGGACCCACCAAGGCCCATTTAACTTTCATAAACTTATATCCTCGAAAAACGACTTGTCTTTTGGCTTCTTGAGATTATCTTCAAACTCGTGTCGTTTTTGCCGGTTTTCGTGATCTTTGGTACCTACAATATTCATTCAATTTAGGCATTTATTGTTTGTTTTATGATATAATTGATATGAGTAATTTCACTCATATCAGATATCTTTAAAGAAACATTTGATTCAATAGTTGGTAGGGCAGTGTTATGGAAATTTATAAGCTTCTTCTTCCTGATTCTCATGATTGTTGTTCACGGCACTGATGAATTCCATCTGGTTGTCAACCTGAACTCTCCTTTTCTCCTCAGCAAAATCAAAATGGTCACCATATGTTCTGAAGTCGTCAAGGAGTTCATCAGCCTTGGAAGAAAGGTCTTCATGGTTCTGAGTAACCTCGGCCTTCAGAGTGGTATACACATGATTGAAGACACCCCTGATAGTTTCATAAAGAACTTTCTTAGTGACAGGTTTGGTGTCATCAAAGGTAGATTCCATAATCACAGTATGAGTTCCCAATGAGGAGGTGTCAATTTGTGCTTCTTGGGAGGGATTTTTTGATGCCTCAAGGGAGGGCTCCTTATGTTCGGTTTCCTTAGGGGAGGGCTTTGGTTGAGACTTAGAGGAGGTCGGTATGTCTTCGAACAAAGGTGGGGACTGTGGCTTCTGGTCTGATTGAGGAGGGTCATGAGTGTCAAGTTCATCCCCAACCTCAATCATGTCATCATTATCA
Organism: Glebionis coronaria; assembly: GCA_025667525.1. Classification (NCBI taxonomy): domain Eukaryota; kingdom Viridiplantae; phylum Streptophyta; class Magnoliopsida; order Asterales; family Asteraceae; genus Glebionis; species Glebionis coronaria. Next base: position 795,421 of record JANFOE010001364.1, on the reverse strand, counting down.
GTGAAACCATGGAGTAGCTCCTCAGGCTCTTCGAGTATGTTAATAAAGTCTCCATAGTTCAGTGACTTCTTAGACTTATCCAGCTCCCCTTTAAAAGAAGGCTTGCCTTTGTATTGGTCACTCCCTGCCCCAAATCTTGAGGACTGGGTTTTGTCCAACTAACTCTCAAGGGTAGTTTGTGATTGATCATGGGTGGCAGTAAGATCCCTATCAGTGATGTGTTTTACCCGTAGGCGTCTCCCTGAGTCTTTGGTATCAGTATTGGTTCCCTCATGCAAAGACTTTTGATTTAGTGTGCCTTCATTGGGATTGGTGGAGGTGAGATTCCTATCAGCGGGGTGTTTTACCCGTAGGCGTCCCTCTGAGTCTAAGGAATCAGTTTTTGGTTCCTCAAGAAAAGACTTTGGAGCTAGTGTGCCTTCATCAGATGTTGTGGAAGTGATAGACCTATCAGCGAGGTGTGTTACCTATGGGCATCTCCCTGAGTCTTTGGCCTTGGGGTTTGTCCTCAGGCAAAGGTTGTGATTTAAGAATGCCCTCATTAGATTGCTGGATAGGCAGTCCCGTAGCAGAGGGTTCTAAATTTCCCTCCACATCAAGAGGACCAGTATGTTGGCCCGTCGACCTTGAGTGTGATGTATCAGGGCCTCCCGTAAGCTCTTTCCCTTTGGGGTATTTGAAGCTTGATCTGAACAAGGGTGGTATTTTTAGCCTTGGTCTTTTTAGTACAGAGCCTCCGCGCCTTGTGCCTTTGGGTTGGTCTTTGGCACAGTCTGAGTCTTCTTGTTCCCTGTGCCTTGGTATTTTTAGCCTTGGTCTTTTTAGTACGGAGCCTCCGGGCCCTGTGCCTTTGGGTTGGTCTTTGGTAAGAAAGGAATGGGAGACACGGATGATTCACGACTGATCACCTAAGTCATATGAGCCATCAATTCAATAGGGGCGACTTCAGATGGATTCTATCAAAAAATTTGTGGAACTCAGGATGGGTGTAGAAAACACAGTAAATTTATCTTGAGTGTACAGAGAACCCAGTAACCTTTCTAAGGCGCAAGATATGAACCTTGTGTAAGATACATACTTTTGTCGTGACTCCTTCAAGAGCCTGGTTACGAGATCATTATAAATGATCTCTCCTCTCTCAATCTTCAGTCCATTAATAAGACTGTAGATTAGCATCTGCTGAGTAGAATTAACTTGCTTAGTATATGAATAGTTCCCACAGATCACCTGAATCATAAAAGTGACCAGGTGCCTCCAAGCTATGGGAAAGCAGTTTTGATTAATAGGGTTTTAGGCACAAGTAACTCAGGGATCCCGATTTCTGTTAAACCTTTTTTAACTGACTTAGTGTGCAACATAGTTTCCTTTATTATAATCAAGTCCACTGGCTTGACAAAAAGTTTTGAAGTCCAAAATCAATGGTGTCTTCCTATTGTTCACAGTGAATCTAATGACACATCCCTTATGTGACTTGTCTCAGACCCCTGAGAACCTTCAGGCCCTTGGGTAGGTGGGGTTACAACCACAGCAGTATACCAGAATTCCCTGAGAGATTCATGGTAAAATACTGAGGGGGTGTTTGTAAAAGCATCAGCCCAATCACAATTATGAAGAAATTTGCAAACATGTTTGTAGGCTGATACATTACGAGGGTAACTGAAATTTCCCCCGTAATTGTTTCCTAAAAAATGTACTCCCTCGTTGATGAGATGCTCAGCTTGAGGGGCATATGTAATAGCCTTGGAGAGTGCCATTTTAAGTTATGATTTTAACACTTATAAAAAGGAATATGGCACTTTGTGTGAAGCAAACCAAGACTTGTTTCTTGTTATAATGCAACGACTGGTCACCAAGTGACTTAATGAAAACTTATGAAATCGAGAAGAATATCAAAAGATAGACACACTAAGTAACTTTGATCAAAAGATAGATACAATAAAATGAGTGATCGATGTGATTACCTTTTGAATAAACACCTTTTGTTGGTAACAATCTTTAAACACACACACACTTGGTTTGAGAGAATATTTTTGTAGAGTAAGTTTGCTAAAAATATTTTTGTATGTGTTTGCTTGGATGTATGGGTATTTATAGGCTCGAATGTGAAAGAGAATTTATTTGTTATAATTTTGGATTTTGAATTTCTTTTCACATCCGGATTTAATGAAATGTACAAGTGGTCCCCTTTTTTCTCGGCTATTGTTATGTTGCTACACTTTTAACGCTTTTTATAGAGATGACGTAGGGTCATTTGCAGTTGAAAGGAAATTTTGGCAACAGATTTTGCTTGAAAAACGGCAAGCATTTAATGCTTGGTGGGAACTTTGACATTTGGTGACCCCTTGACTGGTTGATGACAATTAATCAAAGGGATATTTTTTCCTCATTTAATATTGTGAGTCACCAACCTAGGACATTAAGTAACTAAATCCTTAGAGCATTTAGTTACACTATTTAATGTACCTCAGTGTCAAGGGGGAGACAATAATATATATTTACTTAGGGAGAAGATTAAGAATGTACACTATACTGAACACCAAGTCATCAAGAAGCCAGATTAATCGATGTTCAACATACCAACTTCAACTTTCAGTCTAGTGAACGTTGGTTCATCCAAGGGTTTAGTGAAAATATCAGCTAGCTGATACTCAGTGGGAATGAAGTGTAGCTCAATATCTCGTTTTAGGATATGGTCCCTGAGAAAGTGATATCTTATGTCTATGTGTTTAGTCCTTGAATGTAGGACTATATTGTTAGAAATGGCAATTGCACTGGTGTTGTCACAAAAGATGGGGACTACTTTGTATTCCACATTATAGTTCCTGAGTTGACTTTTCATCCAAAGGATATTCGCACAACAACCAGCTGCAGCCACATATTCAGCCTCAGTAGAGGACATGGCTCCTGACTGTTGTTTCTTTGCACTCCAACATACTAGCTTGCCACCTAGGAATTGACATGCACACGAGGTACTTTTTCTATCCATATTGCAGCTAGCATAGTCTGAGTCTGAGTATCCTTTAAGATCGAAGCCTGAACAACGAGGATACCATAGAGCCAGTGTTGGAGTACCCTTCAGGTACCTGAAGATTTGGTTAATAGTAGTAAGATGTGATTCTTTGGGGTTGGCCTGATATCTTGCACATAGAATAGTTGAGAACTGAATATCAGGCCTAGTAGTTGTTAGGTACATTAATGATCCAATCATTCCCCTGAATTGGGTTTGATTGACTGGTTTACCAGTGAGATTGGGACCTAAGTTGTTAGGGGGAACCATGGGAGTCTTTACTGAAGCACACTCAGAGATGTCATATGTAACACCCCCATTTTATCTTTACGCATCGGAATATTGGTCTGGGGTATTACTTCATAGAACACAATTCATAATGATAGAAAACAACTCAAAAGAGTGATAAAATCAATTTTATTTATATATCATTGAAAAATCAGAGTTTTACAATATGAGGTTCCCAAAATCTAGGTTAATAATTTCAAGTTTGTGCCTCTTCATGCCATCCTTGTGTTGCTCCATATTATCAGTCACAATTACCTGAAATATATGCTTAAAGTCAACACAAAGGTTGAGTGAATTCATAGGGTTAAACATATTTTGAATACAAGTATATCATCCGGACTACAGTGTTATACGCCCACATAAAATAGTCATCATACTACATTATGCTCATGACCCCGCTGCTAGACAATATCATAACCAACAAACTGCCGTTATAAGAAGGAAGCCTGCCAGACTATCCTCAGTTTAGCAAAAATAAAGTGTATTTGTTAGCCAAGGTAGGAACCTTCAGCTGCTGGCAAGCACGACTTGCCCAGATAGGAGATGTCAACCCCCAAATAGTACTATTCACAATATTAGTGCTCATTTTCAAGAAATGATTAGCGGTTCACAATTAAAAAGGGACTTAATGGCAATAGTAAACATAGTGTCAATATTCATACCATACAATTTTAAAAGCACTTGTATTCCAGTTTTAGCATATATCCCCCTCACGGGTTTTTAAATCATTTATAAAGCATTTAAAAGTGAGGCTATGAACTAACCTTATGTCCATAGAATCTGAGCTATAACCAGATATATTTCATTAACAGATAAACATCTTGATCATACAAACCACAACTTGGTTTCATAAACAACAGCTTGATCTCACACAAACCTCGATTAATACATTGTATATAGTATCAAGTCTTTAATATTTTATTAAATCTTTCTAAGTATTGGTTATATATTCTTTATTAATATTTGGTTGTAATTCTAGCACCATTGTTCGGGCCATCATACTTAGAAGTCATTCTATAAACGTTTGAGGAGCGAGAGCACTTTAAATCATAAACCCAACCACTTAGTTAGAACGTAATATCGAGATGGAACATCTTTGTACAAAGATCTCTACTAACATGATACTTTCATTACTTCCTTATATTTATAATTAATCTTCTTTAGTTTTCAAAATTGGCAAAATTATTCCTTTTGGTTACACTTTGGTATAATTACACTTTTAACCCCTTAAGTATATAGTTTTAGTATTTGCATTTTGAACCCTCAATATTTAACCTTAGGACCTCAAACATTCCGACATTTATTCTTATAGCTTATACTTTCATAAAATGACACTTTTGCCCAAAATGTTAAATAGTTTCAAAAATGAGAGTTTTAGTCCCTATACTTGTAAAAATCACATAACAACCCCAAAAATGGACCAATAGATCTAGGATTTTAAAACAAAGTTTCAAACCATGTTTAAAATCATAATAAAAAAATTTTACAAGAATTATAGCTTTTGAAATGGGTTTTTGCTTATTATTTTATGTAAATTACAAAACTAGTGTTTTAAGACATCTATAACTTATAACTTTCATTTTAAATGTTCAAAAGCTCTAATTTCTTTTAGATTAACTTTATAACATCTTATTAACAGTATAAAAACTCTAAGAAAGGATTATAACAAGGTCAATGCTTATCTAACAAAATTATTACCTAGGATACTCCAAAACGGCTCCTAATGGGATATATAGATTATATCTTCTTCGTACCTCTTCAAGAACTCCTAGAACTTCTTCCAAAGCTTGCTACTGATCTTAGGGACTTCTTAGGACTTCAATGGTCGTGTAAAAACAGAATGTGAAGGTTTTTAGATGTGAAAATGGAGGATGATATGAAAATGAACCTAAAGACCTCTATTTATACTATTTTTAACACTTAGCCTCCAAGTTAAGGATATGAAAGTCTAGGACAGGTGTTATGGTGACTAAGGGATGCTAGGAACATAGCTATACAAGGTGTAAGAACCTTAGAGCTTAAAGATAGCTATTAGGAAACATAAAGTACTATTATGTAAAGTTTTAATCACTTTTCTAACAAACCAAGCAACTAGGTGATGCACCTACTTAGAAATATCTCGAAAATATCTAAAAATATCTATTAGGTCTGATCCTAAGTTTAAATTTAGGAGGGAAAGTCGTTTGAATGATTTTGGAGGGAAAAACCTAGCAGGATCCAATATTAGGGCTTGTAACTTTGTAATTTTGGTAATTAAGGGTTTAGGAATGTTATTATTGATGTATTAGGGTATAATTAGGGTATATACTTTGTAATTTGGAAGTTTGGGTCTTTGGTTTGATGTTTAACAAAGGTTTAAAGTGAAATTGGGAAGAAAACCTAGGCGGGTTAGGGTTTCTAATGATTTATGGTTAAGTCTTAGAAAATGTGATTATCCTTCAATTATCTACTGATTTAAACTCATTTTATACCTCCTACATTGTCCTCAATATGTTCATGAAGTCCCTAGATTGGTTTTACTAAGTTATTCTAAGTAAACATGTCTAAAGGGTGCAAATACGCATTTTGACCTAAGTTACAAGACATGCATTGAAATGTTGTACCTTGTGCTATAGGGTACGTGTAGATGTCTTATTATAATCTTATAACCTTAATGTAATGCTACAAGTTTTTGTAAACTTATCCTACAATACTAGGTAGTGATTCTATGTAGATTTCTTAATATAAGGGTTTTTAGGTCATTAAGCCTAATGACTTTCTATTTTGGGTGATTAGTGTTTATCTCCTCATATAAACTTATTCTAGGGCTTATATAATGTGTTTATGGTTTCTAAAGATTCTACACACTTGGTTTAAAGGTTTGTATAGGTTAATCATATTCTAGGTATAATTATGGGAGCTTAAGATCATATGCTTTGATAACTTGTACCTTATGCTTTAATAATTTGTAACTTGACTTGAAGTAAATGTTTAATCTTAATATGATACATATTTGAGTTTTATAATTATTTGCAGAAGGTTAGACTCTAACTCAATGTGAAATAGATTTTATATGCTAATCATGGTTACTAGGTCTTAACTTGTAATTAGCCTTGGATGAGTGAATATTAGCATTTTGTGATAAATTAACTTTCCTTTATATGATAAATTATAGTTAGTATATTGTTTTTGATACTTGTACATAGATATTAGGTAATTATATTGCTTGGAACATTGTTTATCAAAGGTTTCTAGGTGGCGATCTAGACTATTATGTACCTTTACTTGTACTTAGCTTTGTATAGTTTGTTCTTACCATTCCTAGGTATTGTTATATCTTCTAAGTATAGTTTAAAACTTGTTTATAATCCATAATGACTTATTCATATGTATTCTCTATTCATTGTTAACCATTCTTGAGTTTACAACTCATTATAGGGATTCTAGGGTTTCTAATGGAATTTAGGGCATCATAGTTATATGTGAGATGTTCTTATCAATACTGAACTTATTAGATCACTTTTAGATCTAAGACTTGATATATACATTGTGTTGACAACATATAGGAATATGTTGTAATGGCAGTTCAGGTTGTGAGAAGTAGTTCATCTTACCAAGTAAGGTACAGAAAGCAAAGATTTCTAGCCAAAATTTCATATTGAGACAGTTATAACATATAACACATAAGTGAAATTTAAGGATTGTCACAGTCTCTCCCCCTTAAATAAATTTCGTCTCGAAATTATAAGGGTAACATAGCATATTGTTGGAAATACGTTTTTCGTATTTAGAAAGTATCTGTCCATTAATGGACTATATAAACCCCTTTCCTTCATGGAAATGGGTGTTGGTTGTTTCTTTATTTTGATATATTACACACATTTTCTCTCATCTTTCTCTCTCTACTTTCTCTCACTAGAAACATAAACCCTCTTGTTAGATCATAGATTACCAAGGTTCTGCAGTTGGTATCAAGAGCCATGGGATAAAATAGAGGTGTGGTTTGTGTTGTTCTTGGTTATTTTGGGTTTTCGTATGTTTTTGATAGTTTTTATCCAAGCTTCAAAAATTTTTCGTGTTTTTGTTGTTCCAAGTGATCCATATATCTCCTACATCGTTGTGGTAGGGATTTGGGTGCCTTGAAGTGGTTAAAATCACGGATTTCTAAGAAAAAAATATCATTTTTTCTTCAAAAGTACGGAACAGTAACTTTATTCCGAAACTTTAGCTTAAAATTCCATCGCAATACACAAGTGTTTTGTTATTGAGGCAGATCACATTTTGCAATACACTAGGGTTTAGTTATTGTGAAGTAGTAGTTCTTTATTATTGCGAAGGTTGAGTTTTTGCTTGTATTGCAAAGATATTTCATCGTATTGCGAAGATAGTTATTTGTATTGTGAAGAAATAGCAGTTTGAGTATTGCGAAGATTGATATTGAATTATTGCGAAGAACCAGCATTTGAATATTGCGAAGGTTGGATCTTTGGGTATTACGAAGACTTTGAATTTGAGACATTGCGAAGTTTATTTTTTGAACATTGTGAAGATTAGCAGTTTTTAGGTTTTTGCGACATCTTTGAGGGTATTGCGAAATCTTGTCTAATTTTTGCACAACTTACAGGATTTTAGACTTTGCATTTCTTTGAAGACTTTCACAACAACACACAACCAAAAGATAAAAACATATTGTTTCAACAACACTAAAACACTTTAACTTATTTCATTCCTCGATCATTTGGTAATCTTTCTTCAATTGATCAAAAATGAATTCACATTCATTAAAGCCTACAATGACATCGCTTACTGACCTTTCTATCATCTCGGGTACCGATACCTGTCCACCGTTACTTATCAAAGAGCTATTTGAAGCATGGTAGGATCGCATAATGTCTTATTGTAACACTCTCAAATTTCATATCGGTACAGCGGAAGAGTCTTTTAGAGTGTTACGGGATAGCACAATAACTCCAATCATAGACAACACATAAAAATGGTTGTACAAGGTTTAACATACATTCATTCGATAAAAAGTTTCAAGTGTACAACAGGTCCCAAATTATACAGGTCATTAAGTTTACAAAACAAAGATCGAATGAACATTTTTATTATTATGTGGGCCATCAGAGTCGATCTCCATCCGAATTACCTTCAAGCACCTGAGATAAAAACATGCAAAAATTATATCAGTGAATGCCGAGTGAATTCATAGAGTTTAATAAAACTGTTATATAAAACAATCGTTGAAATCAGAACACAAGTATAATATCAGAAGTAAGTCCTCGTATTGCTAGTCTACATAAAGCAAAGCATACATCTTAAACCGTCCATGAGACCGTAGCCTCAATATTACCATTATAGGTAATATTATCATCGTTATTAGCATCGTTATCATATCAGATATTTAGATTACATTGGATTATTATTAGCCGCATGACATTGTTACCTTACTATCACAAACAACGGGCCGCGAAGCTGACAAACAATTTGCCCATCTAAGTTAGCATGTCGTCACAAAAATCACGTATGTAAATCTTCTCATACATAAGTTCGTTTACCAATCAATGTGGTACGACGGGGATCAACCGTCAAGGCGCGAACTGGGGTGATCGTCCCTAAATAGTACTATCATATGCATAAGCGTCTACCAAATCCCGGTAGTTCACAATTCATGCTAAGGGGACTTTAAGTGACATAACCTAACTTCTAATAATCCTTTTTATCTCTTTTATTGGGTCATAGCATTATTCGGGTCCATATCATTAAGCATACCATCGGGACTACTTGTGTTCTATTTTTATAAAAAACTAGCATGTTATCTCCCTCGCGGGTTTACAAATCATTTTATAAAACATTTAAAAGAGTGCGAGGCTATGAACTCACGTTGATAATGAAAGGCGGATTATCGGCTACGGGCGTGCTTCGGTCATGGAAACCTATATAAATAATAATCGGTCTTAGACTTTTGTCCAATGACGTTATCAAAATAACGAGTATACATATGATGATTTTATACATATGATGATGATCAAGTGGGTTTATACATTCTCATTTACTCATTTTAGTGTTATGTGTTGGTAACTTTTATACTAGTTTACTAGTTTTACCTATTTACATGTTTTAGGTCCAATAAGCCTATTATAAGTCCATTACCTTAAATTAGTCCATTTTACACTTTTATTATCAGTACTATACTTTACATGTTGGTCCCAAGCGGGTTAAGCCCAATAAGTAAATTTATAAGTGTTTAGCCCATTTAGTTGGATTAATAGTCTAATAATGCTAACTTAGCCAGTTAATGTCCATATGTTATATAGTTCAGGTTCTATCGGTTTTTTCTTGTATTAAGTACTTATATATCAGTATATGACTTTTAAAAAGTTTACATTAGACGGGTCCGATCGTCTAAGTTTTAATTGACGAAAAACGTTAATTTTACGGTATTAGCCGAAAAGACGTAAAAATCATGTTTATAGTTTTATAACTTATAAAACTTACCAAACAACCATTTTTATAAAATGTCCATTTATTTATCCTTATACATATTTATATAAATGAAATATATATGTTAGTGGGTTTTAATTTCACATTTTGTACTATATTATTTGAGTGATTATATAATACTATTAAACTTTAATTTCACAAAATCTGATTTTTAGTTTCACTTTCACCATTTTTATCATATCTTGAGTTCTATAAGGGGATAGAAGCTCATTTTTGGATGACAAAAACTTCATATTATGTGCTACAAAAACTTAGTTATAGATACTGCTCAATCCATGTCAAAGTATCCTTAACAGTCCCTACAAAAACAGACTATTCAGATTGGTATACTAATTTTGTTTTGATCATATCTCACTCATTTTGATGAATCAATTGCATGGCTAACTCTCACATGTGTATGACATCTAATACTTACTGTTAATTGATTCCATCATGCAATTTTATCAGCTTATAATTTGGTTACTTACTGTTTTTATACAACCATCATTTTAAGCAAGATTTTAACTTTGTTACCTATGGTTTTTTATCTTTTTAATCATATTTATCAACACTTGATCCCCACACAACATTTTTATCATCATATATTCATCATATACATATATAATAGAAATAAAATACATTTGATCTTTACAAAAATAACAAGAAAATTGGAAAGGATGATCTTGTTTACCAACCAAAATTATATCTTGTTTTTCGATGACAACAACTTGATGAACACTAAATATATCTTCAAAATCATCAACCACCAAGATTATTTGTTGATAAAATGACACAAGCAAATCAACTCCTTTGATGTTAATATGATCACCAATCAACAAGGCTTCAAGGTTTCTTCATGATATGAGTAGATAACACAAGAATTGTGGCTAGAATTGATCAATAAGGGGTGTTTGTCTTTGATTTGGGACGGCAAAGGGTAGGGGTGAGAGAGGTTTTGTGAGTTGTTTGCATGTGTTTATGAGTGCAAATGGTAAAATGAAGTGGTTTTGATGGTTTGGTGAAAGGAGTAGCTTACATGTTAAGCTTAAGCTTACATATGTAAGCTTATAAGTTATAAGGGTGCCACATCAAGAGATGTGGTGTCCTCATTTTGGCCGTCCCTTTTAGTGGGGTGGGATAAACTTGTTTTGTCCTATCCCGCTAATTTACGGGTATTCCTCGATTCTAGTTTCCTCGATTTGCGTGCCCTCGGGTCGTTTTACGAAAAACGTTTTTATAAATTATGAATCAACGGCACAAAACGAATCTAATAAAAATTGTCTCATCAAAAACGGAGTTCAAAAACGTAAATACGTAATCCTAAGGTTTCCTGTTTAGTCGTAAAGGACGCTAAATTATGCACGTAAGCCCAAATTTAAATCCGTTAATTGTGAGTTCATCAACCAACACAAAAATAAGTTTCAAAATAATATACGATAAAATAATTTACTACCTGAAAATGTTAGATTGTCACACTTATATTATTGGTAGACCCAGTGGGAGACTTATGGTTAAATCCATTGAGCAAGGACCACTTGATTGGGGCGAAATTACTGTAGATAATGTGACTCGGCCAAGGGAATTTCATGAGTTAACGGCTGCCAATCAAATCATTGCCGATGCGGATGAGAAGTCCGTTCAGACTATTCTTCAAGCTCTTCCACCCGATATTTATCGTATGGTAAGTAAACACAAGATAGAAAAGGAGCTATGGGATCGCGTAACGGTTTTGTTACAAGGAACTTGACTTTCTAAGCAGGAACGAGAGTGTCAACTGTATGCCTTGTTCGATAGGTTTTCATACATTCTAGGGGAAACTTTTTATGACTACTATTGGCGATTCACTACATTGATGAATGATTTGAATGCGTATAATCTAACGATTACTCAGTTTCAGCTCAACACCAAGTTTTTGAACACGTTATCCCCAGAGTGGAGCCAATACGTCACTGACGTTAAATTGATTCAGGATTTTCACAAATCAAATTTAGATCAACTATCTGCTTTCTTGTGAGAAACATGTCCTCATGAAACGCATGTCTCAAGGATCTTATCCCGAACCATTGGTGTTAATGGCAAATCATCCAACATTTTCATATAACAACACTCCGTATGCAATAGGACAATAATATTATCACAAGCCCATGTATCAGACCCCAAGCTTTCCTTAGTATTCAATATTACCACAACCACCTACATCATATCAGCAATAATATCAGGTACCAGCATCATCATCACAAAGAGACTCACATCAATCACCATATGCTCAACAGCCATACTCTCCTTACCAACCACCAATAAATCTTGCTATCACATACCCGCAGCCGGAAGTTCTTCAAACCAACTATTCACAACATGTCAGAACTCCTTCCAATGTTTATGCAACTCCACCAACACTAGTTTTTTACTGCGATGACGAGGTTCCAATTCCTGAGTTCAAACAACGGGATAATCCTATTGAGGTACTAGCACAAATGTCTGCCTATATCTCTCAAACATTGAACAAAATAGGTTACAGAGGACAATCTCCAACAAATAATCAGTTGAGAACTTCTTCTAACTCTCGTCAACAAGCAAAAATTCAAGACGGTAGGATCATAGTGCAACCATTTCAGGGGAGACCAAGTTCATCCAATATCGGTGCACGCCCATTTAACACTGCTCCAAGAGGAAACACTATTGGTAAAGTGAAGATGATTATCTGCTACAACTGCAAAGGGGAAGGACATATGGCCAGGGAGTGTAAGAAACCCAAAAGGAGAAGGGATGCTTCGTGGTTTGAGGAGAAGGTCATGTTGGTCAAAGCTCAAGCAAATGGCCATGAGCTAGATGAAGAGGAGTTATCATTTCTAGCAGATCAAGGAGTTGCGGACAATGAAGGACTTACAACATCTTTCACTCACAATGCAGCATATCATTGTGATGATCTTGATGCATATGATTCAGACTGTGATGACTACAACACCGCCAAGGTAGCTCTTATGGCAAATCTCTCGCTCTATGGGTCTGACCAAATCTCTGAGGTACCAAGTACTACCAATGATACTACTATTGTACCTTAAACGAGGAGACAAACAATGATAGCAATATCAATGCGTGTCCCCAGACTTTGAGTGAAACATAATCGGGAGGTATTACGAATACGAATTCTCCTGCTCAACAAGATTTGGTCATGGTTTCAGCATCTATGCTTGGTCAAATGAATATTGCGGTCCTTGAAACTCTAAGTGTTAATCAGACCTTATCTGTTGAGCTTGCTTTGTACAAGGAAAAGGTTCAAACCTTGGAATTAACTTCATCGACCAATACCTTAACTAATCCAGAGTTTGATACGTTTAGGAAATTCCAAATGGATCACTTGCTAGAGATTGAACATTTAAGAGCAAATCTTTCAAAAGAACTTAAAGAAAAAGAGTTAGTCGTTACTAATTTTCAAAAACTGCAAACGGATTTTGAAATTATCAAGTCTAAAAAGGTTGAAACGGAAATTAAAGCGTCTAACATATAATAAGACTGAAATTCTGATTTTAAAACAATACTCCGCTTCACATTTAGTACATTTGTTTCATTCATCTTTTAAGGAATTTACTCTATCACGTCTAACAGACCTGCCACCTAACCCGGGTTATGCAAAGCAAGCTTTTAACCACAACCCGAGACTTTATGATGCAACAAAATTAGGTTTGGTCTTAGATCTGATTGTTATTCCGAATGATCCCGAGTATATATCACTAGTTGAAGAGAATTGGTCACAAATACTTTTGGAATATCCTATGTTTGATTATGATAAACTTAATCAAGAGTATGCAAAAACGGATTTTAGAACTCGCTTTAATATACAAAGGGAATTTATCACTACACCAACTTACATGTCCACTAGAGAAAACCCTAGTACATTTCTGATGAGACTGTATTGTCCCATATATTTCCCATATATTTGTGAAGATTAAACAAGAAAGAAAGGTAGATAAAAGATGAATTCTAGAGAGAGAAAGTAGTGAGAGAAAGTAGAGAGAATGGTTGGAGAAACTAGGTGATATTAGATTAAGAGAAAATAAAAATGACCAACCAACCTCTCCTTACATGCAAGGAGAGGTTTATATAGCCTTGCCTACATGTGGCATAATGGGCTATATGATTATGGGTCGGGCATTCCTTTTGGGCTTTGGTTACATATGAATGAACCTTAGCTTAAAGTTAAGCCCGTAATACACGACTAACCTACTACCTATTACAACGTTCTAATATATGATACATAATAAACATATGACCGAGCATTCTAGTTTGACTCAATATTTTGAGGCTAACAATCTCCCCCAATGAGAGGTCATTACCCTTTATGAGAGGTCATTGACCTTTGTCATTTGGAGATTTGTATAGATTACTGATCTCGCCATAAATGAGTCTTGAACGTGTAATGGTAGTCGTTTTCCTTCATGATGTGATCTTTGAGCCTTTGTCGTTGTCTTTCGACTTTATCTTTTGATCTTGAGATCTTCAAATCATCCTTGACTTGTCTTTGTCATCTTTTGATTTTGTATCTTCATCCACATGCTCACTATTAATTGTTGAATATGTCTTTAGGTATGAGTATGTGGTTTTGAATCTTTGACTTTGCTGAGTACACCGTGACACCACCTTCTCGAGACAAAACATGGACACGGACTGAATGGATTTGACATTCGTCCTAAATCGGTAGTGTTTTACCTCCGGTCGGTGAAGACCGTTATACGATATTAAATATCGTACCTGTGATAGGTAGATTCAATTAATAATCTCCTTGACAGGGTTTCGCGGCTGTGCTAGCCGTTCTCTTTACTCGACTGTCTCAAAGCAAGACTACGAACATAAAGAGTGAATCAATTGGATAAATATCTGCTTGATTAAAGTCGTCAATTCAAATTCCTGGAACAAGTTTGATTCATAAAGAATCTTACCATTGTTGCTTTCCAGTTGACACAAGCTTGATTCATAAGAATCTCACAAGTCACCTACCGTAGCGCTGTTTGATGTTGACGCTAGAAGGATTTCCATTCGTTATTGTGAATATTAATGAATATCACTCTAAATGTTCTGGCAAGACCATAAAGATATTGCGTAGAAACCTGAAACGAGTTTGAATCAATTTAGAATCAAACCACTGTTGCTTTTCAGTTTTACACATGTTCAATTCATAAATAATCTTACATATGACCTACCGTAGTATTGTTTGATGTTAACACTAGAAGGATTTCCACTCATCATTATGAATACTAAGTAGTATCACTCTGAGTGTTCTAGAAATATCGCAAGGATATAGAGTAGGACTCTCTTGTTCGTCATCCGTGTGTCCTAACGAGATTTGATTGATCTCTAGGCTCTAGACTCGATTTGTGCACTTTTAGAGGTCGGAGGCTGGAGCAGATGCCACCTATTTAATATCAACTATCTCGAAGTGAGAAAGTAAATAGAAGTCATGTTGTTCTCCGTGACAATAAAACAAACTTCTTTTTAGAGAAGCCTGAGTAGCTAGGAAAGGGTTGTGCATACATCACTGGGTCCATGATGAGTTGTCTTCATGATGTGTTGACCCGGTTTCTGCCTAAGTTGTATGGAGGGCTTCTTTGTTTACACCCTTTATCCTTACATTTCTTTTTCATTCTTCAACCCCTTCAATGCTTACCAAGACATCATTACTAGCACCTTGTTGTGATTGTTCCAGTGCTAGCATCAGTACTTAGTCGGCAATCAGCTACGTTCACATTCTACTCCATCTTTCCTAAGGACTTCTAATAATCTATTGGATTGTCCCTGGGAAGATCCCTCCGGTTCTGTTTGGATCATAGGACTTAAACCTAACCACCCTTTTGACACCAATAACGTCGTGGATTAAAGATGTTGTGGGTATTTGATCGTAACCATAAAGACCACTTCAAATGTCTAACAAGGTGTTTGAAAACATTTAACACCTTGATAGTTTTGTCGTTTCAGAAATTCTCCCCCTTTACATGTGCATCGATAATCGAAAGTGTTTCGCACATGTAGGTAAGAGTTAAAGGGCTTGAGTCTTATATAAGATCACATTTTAATAACATTTTATCCCCCTATCTCTAATATATAAAATCTTTTGATATTAGAGATACCAAATTTGATTAAAATATATTTTGGAAAATAGTCTTGAAAAATCTTCGGGAGAAAGATGCGTCAATCTTTGCATGAAGTTGAAATGCTTTCCCTCAAAATTGATCCAATTGAATTGTCATTGTGAGGATATGATCCACATTTCGCTTTTTGAGGATAGGAGTTGTTGAACACACAATTTTTGAAAGATTTTGAATAATCATTGAAAAATTCTTGAAAAAACTGTGTTCAACGCTTTTTGAAAAATCCTATTTCTTTTTGGCGAAGAGGTTTTTCTAAAGCATAAACTTGAGTTCATAGACTTTGAATGTCTTGACGAATCCACTCAAGTGTAAGAAGATTTCTCTTCTTTTGCTGAGGTTAAGGGCACTAAAGCGTACACTCCCCGTGAATATAGAACCGGGTTGCAATCTGAAATTGATTACAAGCCATTGTGTTGAGCTCAAAACATTGAATGTTCTGGGACAAGCTCAACCCAAGATAGATTGCTCTACCCGTTGTTTGGAAATATTGTCCAAAATAGACAATTTCTTTTATTAAAAGAAGAAATGACATGTTTTGAAAAATATTTACAACTTTCATTCGAGCTTTATGTACACACTCGTGTCGTTATTGAGCGACATTTCTAGGCACGTCGATATTATCGATACTGAAATGCATGTTGAGAAGAATATTTTTGGATTTTGAAAGATTTTTAATTTTGTGTTTTGTTTTTATATGTTTTATATTTTTGTATTTTGCTTTTTCAAAGATATTTACAGTTAGATATTTGATATATAAATCAAGAAGGCACCTTTGCCAGAATCTCCAGGTCTGCTGGAGTCAAACATCTCATACCAATTTGCCTAACGAGGTACTCAAACCTATCTTTCGACAGAGCTTTCGTAAACAAGTCGGCTAATTGGTAATCCGTTCCAACAAAGTATAGTTCAACGATACCTCTTTCAACTTGTTCCTTTATGAAGTGATATCGGACATCAATGTGCTTCGTGCGGGAATGTTGTACCAGATTGCAGGAGATGGCTATGGCCGACTTTGAGTCACAGTACATAGGTACTTTATCAAAGTGGAAGCCATAATCCGTGAGTTGTGTTCTCATCCATAGAACTTGAGCACAACACGCAGATAGAGACACATACTCCGCTTCGGCTGATGAAAGTGACGTGCAATCCTGCTTCTTGGAAGACCATCCCACAAGCTTATCTTGACCTAGAAATTGTGCACCACCAGAAGTACTTTTTCGTGTATCAAGACACCATGCATGATAAGAATCTGAATAGGCCGTTAGAAAGAAACCGGTTTCACTCGGATACCAGAGTCCCAAATGAATGGTATTCTTGAGGTACCGAAAGATCCGTTTAACCTCCTTGGGGTGCTTTTTAGTGGTTCGTGCTTAATATCATGCACAATAACACGTAGCATGTGATATATCAGGTATGCTTGTTGTCAAGTACATGAGGGAGCCGATCATTGAACGATGTCTCGTTTGATCTATGGGATTTCCCTCCAAGTCAGCATCTAGCGATGTGGTTGATAATGGTGTCCCAACGGGGTCACATGAAGTCATACTATGATTTTTGATTATCTCTTGACAATACTTAGCTTGGTTTATAAAGATACCACTTGAGGATTGGTGAACTTGAATTCCTAGAAAGAATTTTAGTTCGTCCATCATAGACATTTCAAATTTGCTGTGCATGACCTTTTTAAACCATTTTGAAAATTTTGGGTTTGTAGACCCGAAAATAATGTCATCAACATTAATCTGCACAAGCAAAATGTCATCCCCATATGTATAAGTGAACAGAGTTAGAACAATGGAACCTTTTGAGAAACCTTTGTATACCAGAAATTCTGAGAGCTCGTCGTACCACGCCCTTGGAGCTTGCTTGAGTCCATAGAGTGCTTTGTGGAAACGATACACCCTGTCAGGATAATGAGGATTGACGAATCCTTCCGGCTGGGTGACATAGACTTCTTCCTTCAAAGGACCGTTAAGAAATGTCATCTTCACGTCCATTTGATAAACTGTGAATCCCTTATGTGTAGCATAAGCAAGGAAAATCCTGATCGCTTCCATACGAGCAACTGGTGCAAATGATTCGTCAAAATCAATTCCCGCTTTCTGGCCATACCCATTAGCCACTAGCCTAGCTTTGTTCTTGATGATCGTGTTTTCTTCATCCATCTTGTTTTTCCAGATCCAACGAAGATATAAAGGAATCACATCGTATGGTCTATCAACAAGTTCCCAGACTTTAAGTCTTTCAAATTGTTGAAGTTCATCCGTCATCGATTCAATCCAAGCATGATCAGCCATGGCTTCTTTGATGTTTTTTGGTTCAGCAGTACTCACGACGAGTGCGAACATACAAACATCGCCATCGGTGGCTAGTTGTCGTCTTGTACGAACAGGCTGGGAAGGGTTTCAAATTACCTGAACCAAAGGATGTTCTTGGGTCCGATGATGTGTTGAAGGATGTCGTTGGTAAAACGTATGCATATTAGACGAATCAACATGGCGAGTAGAAGACTCTCCAGTTTCGTGTACCGGTGTACCGAATGGGTTGTGAAAATCGTCATCGTCAGATAATGCATCGTCTGCTTGATTTGTGTTCTTTGGAGCAATGACAGTAGTTGTGGATGTTGTAGGATCGATTATTGAAGTAATATTCTGAGGAGGTAAATCTGTAGCAACCCTTGTTAAAGTAGATGAAGTTGTATCCTTTTGTTGACGATGATCGGTATCATCATTCTTATCATGAGTGACAGCGGAAGACTTTGATACAACATGTTTCTCCCCGTGAAATATTCATCAAACATTGGTCCATATAACATTTCCAACTCTTCAAGTGTCGTGCCCACTGTCATATCTGCTCTAGGAACATGTTCAGGAACCAGCTTTGAACTTGACGGTTCATTGCTGTGGTCTTGAGTTCCGAGTTCCGTGCGTTGTGCACAGAAGTCTTTTGTCGTTGTGGATCGGGACTTAAACTGTTTTGTTCAAGTGCCATTTCTTTCAATTCATCAAAACTGATATGAATAGTCTTGACTATCAGATTTGTTCTCTTGTTATACACTCTGTATCCCTTAGACTGAGTTGCATATCCCACTAAAATGCATGCATCACCTTTCTCTTTCATCTTGTCCAGATTTTCACCATCTCGAATAATGTAACACGTACATCCAAAAACATGAAGGTGTTTGAGGGAAGGTTTGCGATCATTAATTATGTGATATGGTGTCTTTTCGTGTCTAGGGATAATTAAGGAACAGTTTGGTGTGTAGCATGCGGTTGATACGGCTTCGGCCCAAAAGAATAATGGTATTTTTGAAGCAGATAATAATGTCCGAGCAGGCTCAACTAAAGTACGATTTCGTCTTTCAACTACTCCGTTTTGTTCAGGTATTCGAGCAATAGATGTTTCATGTTCAATCCCTTTGGCTTCAAAAAATTTCTTTAGAGTTGAATTCAAGAATTCTGTGCCTCTGTCAGTACGTACCACTTTTACTTGAGCTTGAATACCACGTTGTATCAACTTAAGGAACTTAATGAGAACCTCAGGTTTTTCCTCCTTAGACCTTAAGAAGAGGGTCCACGTGTACCTTGAGTAGTCATCGACAATTACCATAACATATTTCTTCCCATTGATGGTTTGAACACGCATGGGGCCACACAGATCTATTTGAAGAAGATCTAACCGTCCTTCAGAACTTGGCGTAGTCTTTGTCTTGAAGCTACTCCGTTTAGCTTTACAAAGCTCACAAGAAGAACAAAGATGATCCTTGATGAATTTCAAGTTTGGAAGGCCTCACACAATATCTTTCTTGGAAATCAAGTTGATGGTATCAAAGTTAAGATGAGATAATCGTTGGTGCCATAACCAAGCTTGAGTCGTTGAAGCTTTAGCCATGAAACAGATTGGAGTTGTGGAGTCTTGTAGTTAAATAGTGTAGAGATCAGTATCCCGTGTTCCGGTAAGTAAGTCATTCCCAGCATAATCACGAACAAAACATGTCTTCTTTCTAAAAGAAACCTCCAAATCCGCATCACATAATTGACCAACTGAGAAAATATTGTGATTGAGCCCTTCGACGTAGTAAACCCTTTTGATAGTGATATTCCCCTTAACCAAGTCTCCATATCCTAGGATTGGTGCAAATTGATCATTTCCGAATCGGACCGTACCCAGGAACTTCTCCACGAAGTTAATTAGAAGCTTGAGATTCCCTGTCATGTGCTTCGTGCATCCGGAGTCCAGTATGAAGAGATTTATTTCGATCACCTGCAAAAGAATTAGAACACGATGGAGCATTTGCTAAATTGGATTCCATGTTAGTTGTGATTTCTGATTCATTAGTTTCCCTAGTTTCATCACTTAGAGGCACACTAACGCACATAGTCACATTTTCTGTCCTAACCTTAGGCATCCATTTATATCCTAGAGGACATTGATTAGCAAACCACCATTTCCAAGGCTTGCTAGCAGACTCATATAATTCCCTAATTCTGCTTCTAGGGTTCTTAGTGGTGGAGTCTGATGCAATACTTTTCTTAGGGGGGTTTGCACCATAATGGTTCACTTTGCGTTTGGGTTTTCTAGCACTAATAGGCATCGCAGTTTGCTTCTTAGTTCTAGTATCTACGCCTTTGACATTATTCGAAACACACATAGCATGATTAGCATTAGCACACTTTCCACATTTCACACAAACAAAATTAACATTCGAAGTATTCAGAGTCGAATAATTCAAATCGTCATTACACGCGATTACAGACTTTTTATTCTTAGAAACATTGAAAATCCTAGGGTGGTCTTCTACTGTCTTCATCTTCCCTTGACTTTTGTGTTTCCAAACTTTTCATTCATGTGAGTGCTCTTAAGCTGTGGCCGGCTAACACTATTAGTGGGGACTACTCCGATAGTAAAAGACACACGTCTATTAGTGTTTCTAGAAGTATGAGGTGATTGACTTTCTTTGTTGTGTGTAAGTGTAGTGGCCAATCTATACATCCATGGTTTAACCACATTTGTGTTCTTAATGCTTTGTGATCGAATATGTGTTTTGGGAGTGTTTTGTGGTAACCTATCCTTCCCATCCGTCTTGGGGGAAAATGCAGGTTTTGCAAATGCAGAATTAGAGATGACAGATGGTTTTCCCAAGACAGAGGGTCTAGTCACTTTTTGCGCATTGGGTTGTCTTACAACAGGTTTCTTAACACAAGGTTCCATAATTTTCCCACCCATCTTAGCAACGAGTTTCTTCAACTCTGCTATCGCTATTTCCCTATCTTGTAACTGAGCTTTCAACCCTTTTATTTCCAAACACAGTTCATTCATTTCTCGAAACGTTTTGGACAGTTTTTTTTGCAAGTTATTATCATGTGGAAAACTACCAACATCTTTTTGCAAAGCAAGTTCAAGAGAATGACAATGTTTTTGAACGAAATCAGTTTTGTGCTGAAGTAACTCAAAAGCCTTTTTATGAACATTTTCTTTACGTTTCGAAAGCTCAAGTTCAAGACGCTCACATTCTTTGATTTTATCAAGATATTTGCATGCAACATCAAAATATTCATCGATATCAGCACAAGATTGAAGAGTAACACACAAAATATCTTTGGAGAGACATTCTTCTAAGAGTAGATCATATTCGTTTGAAAAATCTGATTTGTCATTTTGGAGTTCATCAATTTCTTTTTCAAGAGACTCAACATATTTCAAATCATCAAACATTTCAGACCGAATCAAGTTTTCAAACTTAAGAACATATTCTTTTATTATCTTCGTATTTGGTATTAGAAGTTCTTTCACAAGCACAGTTATGTCGTGAGGAATCTCGGTTTTCCACTTATCCTTTTGACGTTTTTCCCAATCGCTTTCGACAATTGATTGAACATTTTCAATGTGGTGTTTAAGAAAACCAAGTGTTTTTCTACTTTTGCTTTTAGAAGCATCTAGAAGCAAATAGTTAATATATTTAAAAACATTAGTTTTCCTCTTAGCGGCAAACGCTTTCTTCCATTAAATTCTTCGTTGTTTGCATTCTAAAAACAATTCCTCACGAGACTTCTGTTTTTGTGGAGTGAAAAGACCATAAAGACTGTTTAGATAAGCATAGTTATATGGTTTCACAAAATCTTTATTGACCGGTGATCTACTCTCCTCATCCCAAAGGGACGTCTCTTCACTATCTAGGTTAGCTACTGGGCAGTCATTATCAGTCCATTCGGCTTCATCAAGATATAAGTGAGGGTTAGCAGCTTGAGCTTTTTTGAGGTACTTGGGGGTGGCAAAGCTAGGTTGACCCTTAAAAAATGACGAAGGTGCTATCATTCTAACAGTTTGAATAGAGTCATGCGTTTTATAAACAACTTTTTTCAAAAAATCGACTTGTTCTTCGAGATCCTTTACTTTTTCAGTATCTTTGCCTTGTCTATTTTTGAAATCTTGTTTTAATGTTTCAACCTCTTGTTTCTTCTCGTCAAGAATTTAAGCAGAACCGGTGGTATTCATCGAAAGCCTCTGTTCAAGTTCATTAACTTTTGTTGTGGCAAGGTACGTTTTTTGACGTTCATCACTTAATAAAACATTAAATTGACGTTTTTCCTTAGTTAACAAAGCAAGAGCTTCGTTGTATTTATTTTCAAAATCGTCCTTTTTAACGTTGATAACACGACATTTGTACCCCTCAAGCTCTTTGGTCTTTTGAAGAAGCTCAGCCCTATAACTATCAATGGTCTCACTAGCTTTTATGAGAGCGGCTTTGCTTTCTTCAATGTTTTGAGTGAGCGCTGCGTTTGCCTTCTTTAATTGATTTTGACTCTTTCTATTATCATTGACATCTTTTTGTAATCTAGCAATTAAATTAGCAAGCGCGACACGCTCCTCGTCAACATACTCATTTGCATGTTGATCATCCTCAAACTCATTATTGCACATGTCTGATGAATCGGGTGTGGTATTGCTATCAACCGTTTCCATCATACACGTGTCAGTAATTGTTGTTGGTAGATCACTATGCTCATGTGTATCACCAAACACATTATATTCATCATCATGTTGTACCTTATCAATTGGCTCGGTATCAAAGATAGGACCATTGTCATCTTCAGTTACGTTAAGGACCTCATGAATCTTTTCCATGTATGAATAATGTGCCTCGAGTTCTTAGTCGGAGAGTTCATCATCTGTGTCGTCAAGCATTTCTCCTTCCTCAGCTGATAACTTGATTCCAGCTTCCATTTTCTTGCACAGCAGCATCTTTTCCTTATGATAACCATAATCTTTAACCCTCTTTGGCTGCCTGCATTCCCTAGCCAAATGCCCAAAACCTCTGCAGTTAAAACACTGAATCCCACTTTGTTGCACAACTTGAATACCAACAGTTTCCCTATTTCCAACAACAGTAGCCACCCTCTGATTATCATACTTAGGTTGTCGATCATACTTTGGAGGACTCTCAGCACGTCTTCGTGTGTCATACCTTGGAGGACTCTGTGCATAGGTGTTCCTTGGGTTTGAAGATGTTTTGTAGATTTTCTTGTATTGCTTCATAATGAAAGCCATTTGTTGCTTGAATTCCCTATCCTTTTGAGCTACTTCTTCATCACTGTCTTCTTCGGATGATTGCTCAGGTGTGGGTGATGGTGCTCTTGCAACTTTTTTGCCTTGGGATCGTGTTGGAGCATGTGACTTGGAGACAGTGGATGATCGTGGTGATGATGATTGAGTAGGAAAGGTCTTTGAAGTACGAGAGTGATAATCTGGGTAATGTTGAGTGGTAGACACCAAAGCAAGTGGATTGGAAACCTTTGCAACTCGTTCAACTCGAAGTTCATTTGCCTCATTTTGAAATTGTTTCAAAATTTCAAAGAGCTTGTGATATGAAACTTCGTCTAACATTTGTTGTTGTTTCACCAAGGTGACAAACCATGTCCACTCTGGTTGAAGTTGCTGTATAAATTGGACATTAACTTGCATGGTGGAAACTTGCAAGTTGTTTCAGGTCATATCATTCATCATTTTGTAGAATCGGGAGTAATAAGAATCAATTGATTCCCCATCCTTTGATGTAAACTTGCCAAAGTTCAAAAACATCTTAGTTTTCACATCTTGTTTGTTAAGTGATTCACCTTGTTGCAATCTTTCAATAGCCGTCCACATTTCTTGAGCAGTAGGGCATGCATTAACTGTGGAATAAATATCATCTCCAATTCCACTGAGAATTAAGTAGATTGCTTCCTTCTCATCATCAAACCAAGCACGGTTCTCTGGTGTGAGGTCGTTCCTCTTTTCATCACGTTCATAAGCTGGTTGTACTTCAGTAGTGTTTGTGGCTGGTACTCTAGGAACTTGAATCCTTAAGAGTTTATAGGGTCCTTCCAAAATACATTGCCTTAAAGAATCACCGTTAGGTTTTGTATCAAGATAACGTAGAAAACGAGATTGCCATTGATCATATCGACCCGACACAAGCATTGGTGGTCTTTCTTTGTTACCCGCCACCATTATGTTGTTGTTCGTCACACGATATTCGGTAGTAGAATCCATCTCAATGTTCTCTGAAATGATGAAGTGAATATGGATCTTATGTAGATGTGTTGTGATTGATTTGTGGAATAAATTCCGAAAATTCCGATTTTTTCTCAGTCCGACAATGAATTCCTCAGTCCGACAAAACGGTAGGCTGAAAAATTTTGTATCGCCAAATTTTGAAATTCAGTTAGAAATAGCCAAATTTTGATCTTCGTGTAAACTATGTTCCGAGACTAGTCTAGATAGTGGCTAAGTCTAAATATTGCTCAATCAAACTTTAGCATCGGAATGTCACTCATCGCAATGTTCCCTCTATCGCAATGTGTCCTCTATAGTAATGTCACGTCTATCACAATACAACTTCTATCGGAATGTTCCTTTGATCGCAATGTGGTCGATCGGAATGTAGAAGTATCGTAATGTGGTGAACGAAATTTTTGTAGAGTAACGTCGCAATATGCCTTAATCCCGTCGCAATCCACGATCGCAATGAGCGATCGCAATCCTCGATCGGAATAAGGGGGTATCGCAATAAGTCGATCGCAATGTAGAAACCCTAGGGTTTTTGCGATCACAATGTACAAACCTGGGCGCTTTCTGATGGATTTCTATCGCAATGAAGGAATAAAGTTCGTAACTTTAGGCAAGAACTTGAGATTTTTTACACGAAATCCGTGTTTTCAACCAAACCAAAACAACCAAATTTCTACCACAAGTATATAGAAGATTTCTAACACGATTTAGAATACTAAAAACACAAAAAAGAAATTGAATCCGAGATGATTTATGGATTAAATCATTCGAATCAAGTACAATAGCAACAACCAATCACAAATCTACCCCGTGGCAATTGATACCAATTGTTGTCCCATATATTTGTAATGATTAAACAAGAAAGAAAGGTAGATAAAAGATGAATTCTAGAGAGAGAAAGTAGTGAGATAAAGTAGAGAGAATGGTTGGAGAAACTAGATGATATTAGATTAAGAGAAAATGAAAATGACCAACCAACCTTTCCTTACATGTAAGGAGAGGTTTATATAGCCTTGCCTACATGTGGCATAATGGGCTTATGATTATGGGTCGGGCTTACCTTTTGGGCTTTGGTTACTTATGAATGAACCTTAGCTTAAAGTTAAGCTTGTAATACACGACTAACCTACTACCTATTACAACGTTCTAAAATACGATACATAATAAACATATGACCGAGCATTCTTGTTTGAATCAATATTTTGAGGCTAACAGACTGTTTTTTCTACATAGTCTCATCGTCCAAAACGGGCTTAAAATGCATAAAATATGATAAAAGTGCCAAATATATGTTTGGGTTTGTTCAATGTGTAATTTAGGTACGGATATCGAGAAAATGACAAAATATCACAAGAATCAATAAAAACGAACACGGGAAAAGAAGCCGCACAATGAACCGGACCCTAGAGTTGATTTTCCAAGAAAAGTCCTTGAAGAAATGAAGATTGTACAAGAAGGGTCCTTCATTATTGAAGAATTGACACTTTAAACCCTTTTATATTCATAATTACAAGTTTGGTCCCTAAAGTTCGTCAAATTTACAAAAAGGACCCTCAACTTTGAAGAATTGGCAAGAATGGTCCCTCAAAATTGAATACTTGTCACTTTTAGTCCTCCATGAAGACAAAGATACAAGTGAAGACCTTGAAGAATAAATACATGTCAAGTTTGGTCCTTCAAATATCATCAAATGGAAAAACAAGTCCTTGATAAACCCTTTTGGAAAGTTTTGTGGCCAAAATACAAAAAACAAAACTTCATTTACAAAGGATTTCATTTGTTGGCTGATTAAACATGGAATGAAAGAAAGAAAAAAGACAAGGGACCAAATATGGGAGACAGCCAAAGATACCTAGACCACTCCCATGTTGCCACGTGCCCACTTACCCAAACCCACCAATCATAACTCCCCATTCCACCATGTCACAATCCCACTCACCTGGTTTATAACTAATTATTTAATTTGTTTAAACTGGCGCCTAACACCACATTTAAACCCAAAACAAGATCAAACACTTGTTCTTCATGTTCTTACCAAGATTTGGGTTTTTCTTAACCATTATGAATTAAGTGATAATTAGCTCCGGATTAACAATTAATCATCACTTAAACAAAACCCAACCCATACACTGCATGCCACATCACTCATTTGGTCACATGAGGGTTCCCCTACTACTTTATAGACGAAGACAAAAGAAGTGGCAGTGAATCAACGCCCCACAACCCATGCTTCATTTCTAAGCACACTTGGGCGTATAAGATCACAAAACAACAAAGAAATGTCACATGTATCAGCTCTAACTATAAATTCAAGTCAAGGATATTTAAATTTTCAAGGGCATAATTGGGACTTCACCAACTAGGGTTTCTAGTTTTTATTCAGTATTCTAGATAACTTATAGCCTATATGAAGGCATTAGGGTTTTACCTTTCATTTTGTTCTTGGTTTTTCCTTAGGTCAAGTTTCTGTAAATCATTTGTTCAAGTGAATGAAAAATGTTTGAAATCTCTGACCAAATCCAAGTACAAATTTACTTTATTGTTATTTTTGAATGATACGAGTTGTGATTTTGAGGTTCTAAAAGATTGGTTTTAAGTTTATGCAAGATTGTTCAAAGTTTTTACTAAAATATGATTTTTCTAAATTTGTGTACAAACACTTTAAGTTTTTGGATCATAAGTTGATCATAGCACCCTGATAAGATACTTATCAAGGTGTAGTGAAGCTTGTGGTTTGGGAAGATTCAGGAGTGGGGTACAAGTTGGATAAATCTGTTTCATTTTCATTTTTTATATAATCTGTTTGTGCTAACTCTGTTGATCTTAGCAGTGTTGTTGGAGGCTTGTGTCTTGGTTTGCTAGACACATAAGCTCAAACAATTCGGGAGTGTGGATGTACATTCCTTAGGTTTGTACTTTCCTTGTTCAAATTTGGCCAAAATACTTGTGCTAAGTGATCTTGTTGCCTGCTGTGGTTTGGTGTTGTTTGATGCTTGATTACTGTTCTATGTGCATGATAATGTTATTATGATGCATGTTTAAGCTTGTTCAAGTCTCAAAAACGTTTTTCCTTTGTTAAATTTGGATTTCAAAATTTAAAAGGCTGTTTGGGATTGCATGTTATGTGATTAATTTGTGAGATTGAGTAGTTATTTAGAGGTCTTTTGTGTTTGAATCTGATGTTAGGGTATATTAGAGTAAAAATATGCAAGTCTTGTGCTTCCAAACATCAAATCTTCATATGTGCTCTAACTAGCTTGTTTTAGGTCATTTTGAAATAAAACTTGGTGAACACCTAGATTACATGCTATACTAGGGTTAACAAGTATTAAAACAAAGTTTGTGTAACCTGTTAAGTAGATTTGAGGGTTTGATATTGGATTTATGGTCAAGTAGTTCAGCAAAAGGATTTTCTGTTCATCAGTAAAGTCAGTTGAGTAACATAAGCTTGAATCTAGTTCAAATCTTGTAACCATTACATGAAACCAGTTGATTTATGTGTAACTAAGTCTAATTGAGCTTTTGTATGCATTTGGTGGACTTTGGTTGGCTTATTTTTGCTCAAACAGCTTTTTAATCACCAGATCTGCTTATTATCATGTCTGTTTCATATCTGTGCACTGTTTGATTAAACTTTATCAATTGGCTGGGTGATATTGTGTTTTCTTGCTTGTTCTTGACTCTCTACAACTCACTGGTTATAGGGGTTCCCTTTTTGTCCAAAGAAACCAAGTAAAAGTCTCTAAAAAAGCAAGTCAAAAAAGTCAAGTAGTGGGAACTCTTTCCCACTGAAAGTTCCTACTGATAGTGTTAATTGGTCATCAGCTTATTAATAAGCTATTATAGCTTATTATATTGTGTAACAACTTGTTTTTTGTGACAGAACTTATTATTTTCAGCTTATAAGTCACTTTTAAGGTTTACAGCTTTTAGTTTTAGCTTTTGACTAGAAAACGACTACTTTGTCTTTTTCCAAAACAGCTTATTGCTTTTCCAGCTTATTAAGTGTGCTTATTTGAAATCTTTTTGTTTATTAAGCTTAGTTTTGTCATTTAAAACCTTTTTCAACTTGAATCAGTTCTTGAAGTGGTCTAGAACTAGAAAATGACTATTTTGTCGTTTTGTGTAGAGAGCTTTGGCTTATTTCAGGCTTATTTCTTGAGCTTTTGCAAAAATTCTTTTTACAAACAGCTTTATATTCTCATAAGAATGATGTGTCTCAAATTTCAACTTATGGCATTATCTTATGGCT
This sequence comes from Glebionis coronaria, assembly GCA_025667525.1. NCBI lineage: Eukaryota > Viridiplantae > Streptophyta > Magnoliopsida > Asterales > Asteraceae > Glebionis > Glebionis coronaria. The sequence goes on along the minus strand of JANFOE010001364.1, from coordinate 766,719 downwards.
TAATGGGCCAAAAAGGCCATTAAGTATAAGCTGAATTCTATTAAGCTGTGATAAGCACTTATTCAGCTTTTGGGCCTTTAGAGTTTTGTGTTTAAAATTGAATTTTAAGCTTATCTGGAAGTTTTGGGCTTATTTGGTAAACATTTTTCTTATTGGGCCTTAATAAGCCCATTAAGCATTATGTTTACTATTTTGGCCCATTTGGAGGCCCATTAGGGGTAATTTGGTCATTTCACTTTCATTTCTGGTCTTATTAAGTTAAAATAAGTTAGTTTGCAAGTTTTTAGAATTTTTTATAAATTTTGAATTTTTAATATTATTTAATAATGAATTTTAATTTTTAATCATTTTAATAGTTTTAATAAGTTTTAAATTTTTCAAAAATACTTTTTAGTTTAATTAAGTTATTTTAGAGGTTTACAAATTGAAAAATCTTATTTTGGGCTTTTTATTAATTAAATTGATTTTTAGGGCTTTAATTAGAATTAAAAAATTATTATTTAATTAAATAAAAGGTTTGAGTAAGTTTTAATTTTTCGTAAACTCTATTTGCATTTTTAGGGATTTTTTGTGATTTTCTAGGAATTTTTAGGGTAATTTTTAAATTTCGTTACGTTTTACGGTTTTACGTTTACGTCATTCGTCGTAGTTTAATTTTATTTGTATCCGTCATCATTTTTCTTTTTCCATTCTCTCACTAATATTAATCTCAAAGTTAATCAAGTCTTAACACACACACCAAGCCTCCTTGAAAACTCCCACACAAAGGGTCATAAGTGTTTACGTTTTCCTAAACGTACGCTTAATACTTACCGCTTTCGTTTTCTTAAACGAGTGTGGAAATACAACATATCAATTTCCTACACTTGTCAAACCGAATGAACCCAAGGAAATTCCAAAGGGTCTTCCACCGGTAAGTACAGTATTGTTAAGCTTGAAAGAGATTAGACGATACTTTACCGGTTTTGACAAGGTCATTAAGGAATGTACGACTCCAACGGCTCAAACCGACGGAGAATGGGCTTTCGAACACATGAAATCGGTGTTTGAGAAAGAGATCGTTCCGTTTGTAGAAAATCTTAAAGAGGGCTTTCTAGATCTCGGAGATAATCTAAATTTCGAAATGGCTGAAGCTCAAAAAGTTTTCCATGAAGTGGATGATGCTTATTAGCAACATTTAATTGAGAAAGAAAAGATTCTGTTTGAATATGTCCGATTCTTGGAACAAGTGGTGTCTCTTGATGTGATGCAAATTGGGACTATTAACTATGCTAATGAGATTACATGTGTTGTGAATAAATGTGATGATGTGCATGATCTATCTATAAATATTGTTGAGCCTGTAAATGATGTAGATAATCATTCTTGTCACGAATCTAACGCTGAATTCTTAAAGATTCAATATTCTTTTAACTCACTTTCAAAACGTTATGAAGAGCTTCAACAACATTGTATATCCCTTATAATTGAACAACAATCTAAAAATAAAGCTCTTTCCAAAACAACTAATTGTGAAAACAACGTTGAGACAAGTGACAAGATGATTCAGGTGGTTCAGGCATTAGAGGAAGAAATCATGAGACTTAAGAGAGAGTCATTAGAAGAGAAAATGGAACTAGAGGCTGTAGAGAATAAAAACCATGCCTTAGAAAATAGAATTAATTCAATGCAAAGGGAGTTTGAACGAGTACAATAGGGTTTCTCACAAATTTATGGTTCACTAGAACAACGCTTCGCTTTTAATTCGGCACAGCAAAAGTCACTTGTTGACAAACTAAACCAAAAGTGTGAGGAAATCTTTGATTTAAATATTCAACTCATAGACAAAAACATGGTTTTAGCTGAGTTAAAGGGACACTTCAACTCAAATGACAAGAAGTTGTTGATAACGCAACTACAATCTCTGCACCGTCCTCTAGTGCTCCAAAAGAAAACGAAGTGGTGATCACTAAGAACCCGTATCATAAGAACAATCCTCTATCATATATGGACTATATGAATAATGCAATTAAGCACGTGCATCTTGCTAGGGATATCTTAGATGACCTATATGAGCTAGATCCCTCAAATAGTCATTATTACTCTGCTCATGCATACATTGAGAGGGTAGAACACTACCTAGTGCATCTGAATCACATAGGACAACCGGGTTCTACACAACTCAAACAACCACCTATTTCCATTACTCCATTCAATAAGACTCCAGGAGACAAACTGTCATTAACTCTAGGTGTAGACAACAAGGCTAAATCAAAATTTCCTACTAATGTTCCTTTGCCTTCTACAGGAGTAACTGCGTCTACTAAGGCTAAAGGATCTCGAGTAAAGAAAGATAGGATCAAGCCTTCCAATAGTAGCACTATGAAGACGAAAGTAGAAGTTCACCCTAGGAATGTTATTTCAAATTTGAATAAAAAGAATCATGTAGCTAAGACAAAAGGCTCTGTTGCTATACATAAGCCTAAGCAAAATGTGAATTCTAATTTCAGATGTTGGAATTGTAATGAATGCATGTTTTCTCAGCTTCATGATTTATGCCTTGTTGACCATGTTAATGAAATGTATGCCATTAGGAACAACCTTGAATGGAAACCAACGGGGAAGAATTCACCCAAGTTGGATGGCAATGGCAACCCACTAGTAGGACCTTCACTGCAAATGGAACTAAACCTTTAACTAGGATCACATCCACTGAAGTTAGGTCTCAGCGTCCTTTAAATAGGAACTCTAGCATTAAGAAATTGAAAAAGCGCCCTTTAAATAGGTCTGCGTCCACTATTGTGCCTACCAGTGAAGAAGTACCTCAGGATCTTATACAACTAGAATCTAAGCCGACATCTAGGAAGAAAATTTGGATACCTAAGAACTCTTCTGATATCAAATCTAAGATAACTATATATGTACTTGCTAACACAGAGGAACAATTAGATTCCGATACATCGTCTTTGTCTGGTGATATTTTCAGGTGGTCCAAATCATCCTCTGGTACATGGACTCTGGGTGCTCAAAGCACATGACCGGAGATCGCTCGATGCTCAAAAATGTCGTCAGCAAGTTTCTAGGCACGGTTAAATTTGGCAACGACCACATTGCAAAGATCATGGTTATGGTGAATATCAAATTGGGAATGTTACGATTTCAAGGGTGTATTACGTGGAGAGACTCGGTCATAACTTATCCTCAATGGGACAATTTTGCGATTCAAACGTTGAGGTTGCTTTTCGACAACATACTTGCTTCATTTGTGATCTTGTAGGAAATGATTTGTTAAAAGGTTCTCGAGTGGATAATATCTACACACTGTCTATTCAAAACATGATGGCCGCTTCTCCTGTATGCCTTCTCTCCAAAGCATCTAAGACCAACTCATGGTTGCGGCATCGACGGTTATCTCATCTTAACTTTGATGCATTTAACCACTTGGCTAAAAACGAACTTGTTCATGATCTTCCAAAGATCAAGTTTAACAACGATCATTTATGTTATGCGTGTTCATTGGGGAAAAGCACCAAGAAGTCTTACAAACCTAAAGCTGAAGACACCAACTAGGAAATTCTACATCTTTTACACATGGATCTTTGCGGGCCAATGCGTACTGCTAGTGTGAGCGGAAGAAAATACATCCTCATTATGGTGGATGATTTTTCAAGGTTTACATCGGTCAAGTTCTTAGCGACAAAGGATCAAGCACCATAATTTATTATCAAATTTCTTAAAATGATCCAAGTGCGTCTCAATGCTAATGTTCGCCCCATTCGAACTGATAATGAAACTGAGTTCGTTAATCAAACTTTGCGGGGCTACTATGAAGAAGTTGGCATTTCACACGAAACATCAGTTGCTCACACTCCAGAACAAAACGGTGTCGTGGAAAGACGTAATCGTAAACTTATGGAAGCTGCTAGAACTATGTTGATTTATGTGAATGCTCCTTTATTCTTATGGGCTGAAGCAGTGGCAACCGCATGTTATACCCAAAACTGCTCTATCATTCGTAAGCGCCATGGAAAAACACCGTATGAGCTTCTTCATGGATGTAAACCCGATATATCATTTCTGCATGTGTTTGGTGCACTTTGCTATCCAAATACAAATAGTGCGAATTTGGGCAAACTTTAACCGAAGGCTGATATAGGAATTTTCATTGGTTATTCACCAACAAAGAAAGCTTACCGGATTTATAACCGTCTTCTTGGAAAGATAATAGAAACTATTGATGTCGATTTTGATGAGCTGACAACCATGGCTTCTGAGCAACGCAGCTCTGAACATGTACTTCATGAGATGGGAACAGGTACTATAAGTTCTGGATTAACTCCCAACAATCCTACTTCTCCATCATTTACACCACCCACAAGGCCCGAGTGGGATGAGTTATTTCAACCTATGTTTGATGAATTCTTTGATCCTCCAAGTGATGATCCTCCAGCACCTGCAGTAGTAGCTCCGATTCCCGAAGTTGTTGCTCAAGATAATGGAAATCAATCTGATGCATCTACAGTCACTACTGGACCGGATGCACCATCCCCCAACAATTCTCAAACTACACCCGAATCAACACCCCCACTGGTTCCTGATGATGTTGAAGAGGATTATGATGATCATGGCTTAGAATTTTCTCACTTACAAGAGCTTCCATTCTTTGGTTTACCAATACCCAAAAACCCTAACGGTGTGTCTACCTCAGAGGAAGCTCCTGCAATCGTTCACTCCAGACCACCACGGATTGAAATCACAACACAAAATGGACAAAGGATCACCCAATCCGCAATATTATTGGTGACATCGATCGACCAGTCTTAACACGCCATCAACTACAAGAGTACGCATTATGTTGCTACTTTGATGCGTTTCTCTCAGAGAACGAACCTAAAACTTGGCAACAAGCAATGACACAATCCTCATGGATTGAAGCCATACAAGAGGAACTTAATGAATTCCAGCGACTTGAAGTATGGTAAATAGTTCCTTTACCCAACAAAGTCAACATTCTTACTTTGTTGTTTGTTTTTAAGGTTAAGCTTGATGAGTTGGGTGGAGTTTTAAAGAACAAGGCTAGATTGGTTGCTCGAGGTTACAAACAAGCATTAGGTATTGACTTTGAAGAATCCTTTGCTCCTGTTGCAAGATTGGAGGAAATTATACTATACCTTGCTTATGCTGCTCACATGAACATGATCGTCTACCAAATGGATGTTAAGACGGCATTTCTCAACGGTGAATTAAGGGAAGAAGTCTATGTTAGCTAGCTGAATGGATTTGTCAACCCGGAGTATCCTAATCATGTGTACAAGCTTAAGAAGGCTCTTTATGGGTTGAAATAAACTCCACGCGCGTGGTACGATCTTCTATCGTCTTATCTCATCTCAGAAGGCTTCTCCAAAGGCAAAGTGGACCAAACATTGTTCATCCTCAAGGAAGACAACGACATGATACTGGTTACAACTTATGTTGATGATATAATATTTGTTGCCACTACTCAAAGATTGTCTGTCTATTTTGAGAAAATCATGTCCACGCGCTTTAAGATATTGATGATGGGAAAATTTTCATTTTTCTTAGGGTTACAAATTTCTCAAAATCCCAGATGCATCTTCATTAATCAATCCAAATATGCTTTTGAATCTTTGAAAAAGTATCACTTTGACAACTGTGACCCCGTGGATACTCCAATGGTGGAGAGATCCAAGTTGGATGAGGATAGGGATGGGATTGCTGTCGATCCTAAACTTTATCGTGGAATGTTCGGCAACCTTCTCTATCTGACTACTAGCACGCCCGATTTGCAATTTGCTATATGCATGTGTGCCTGGTATCAGGCTCGGCCTTCCTAAATGCACTTACATGTTGTGAAAAGGATCTTTTGGTACCTTAAAGGAACACTTCATCGTGGTCTATGGTATCCGAAGGACTCATCTATTGCTCTAATATCATATGCAGATGCAGATCATGTTGGGTGTCAAGATACTAGACGTAGCACATCTGGCAGTGTGCAACTTCTTGGAGATAGACTGATTAGTTGGGCATCCAATAGGCAGAAAAGCGCTGCGATATCAAGTATAGATGTTGTATACATTGCCATGTCCGGTTGTTATGCTCAAGTTCTATGGATGAGATCACAATTGACTGACTACGATCTTGGATTCAACAAAATTCCGATGTACTGTGACAACAAAAGCGCCATTGCCCTTTGTTGCAACTATGTTCAACACTCCCGGTCGAAGCATATTGACATACGCTACCACTTCATCAAAGAGCAAGTGGAAAATGGAGTGATCGAGCTATATTTTGTCAACACTGAGTATCAGCTGGCGGATATGTTCACAAAGGCTTTGGATCGAGGATGTATCGAGTTTTTGATCAACAAGTTGGGCATGAAATCATTCTCACCGGCGACTCTTCATGAGTTGGCAGAAGAATCTGCAGAATAGTGGTGGTAAACTATTCTAGAGTATCCTTTTATCGTGATCATGTATATTATCGTATATATATACCACCTAAAAGATAAATACAAAAATATAAAACCTGCAAAATCCATAAAAAAATATAAAATCAAGAAAATCCAAAAATATTTTTCTTTTCAAAAGGGCATGTCTTTTAGTACGATAATATTTACGGCCTTAGAAATGTCGATTAAAATTGACACGGTGCCATAAATAGAGTTCGTATAAAAGTTGTATATATTTTAAAACATGCCCATATGGCTTGTAGTTATTTCTGACTGTAACCCGCTTTTCGTATTAAAGTCACGTATTTCTTTTGAAAATGTTAGCTCACAACGGGAATTTGGATTGAACTAGTAAGTCGGATGACTTAATATTCTGCTTTATTTCTAAAAGCATAATATAAGGATTTCAGAGTTTCTTCAGGTTGAATGGAATACTTCACATTCCAAATTCTAAATCTAAAACGAACATTGACGTACTTTTCTAATATAGTAATACACGTAATTTCTCACATAGAATTCTAACGTTTTATTTAGTCCACACTTGTCTTATATCGAATCTCTTTAAGTCCATTTATAAATTCTCATTAACATAAAGATGCGTCCAACTTTATGCAAGGAAGAAATTATAAATGTGGTGATTTAAATTTATTTATTTGACTGAAGAAGTGTCCTAATTCAATCAAATAAATAGAATGTAAATCATTGACTTAGAAATCTTTGACATAACACGAGAATAGACAAATATTCTAGCAGTTGACATATTTGTCATACTCTTAAATTTCCTAATCCAACGACCTACTATGTTGAAAATCCAACACCAGATGGTGTAAAATCCTGTGTGATGTAGAGTGCATTTTCTTCACAGAAGAAGATTTCCATCATATTTACCGTAGGTTGGATTTATAATCCTATGTTCTGGTTTACTAGAATCTACGGACGTTCATTCACTACCGAGTTTACGCTTAAGATTTTTCTGATTTTTGCACAAGATTGTTCCTAATTACCTGCTTCATTAACTCTTTGGGTAAAGGTAAATGATTTTTCCAATGTATTGGGATTTTAGAAGTGGTAATGTTTCCTTAAAGTCTTTGATAAAATTCCTTGATAAAAATCTTCTAATAAAATTCCCTAAGGATGTTTTCTGATAGAATTTACTGATGAAATTTCATGACAAAAGCCCTCATCATTCTATGGAATAAAATCTTTACTAGCTCTTGAAATCTCCTCGTGTATGTATCGAGGTTATTTCCTTTCATCGCTAGATAGCGGACTTCTCCTTTCACCTTCTCGATCATCTTTAAAAGTGCTAATTTAACCAAGCGATATCATGAACTTATTTTATCTCAATAGGTTGAGTATTAATAATCCTCCAAGATAACCGATGAAGTGCTATCTCACTTATAGCAAGCTTCATTTCTCAATTCAAAATACGATTACTATGATAGAAAACTAATTAATTTGGCATCTTCAATCCAACGGGTGATACTAATAGCATCTTTTCTTCCTTGGATATTAAAAACTAATCAATCATAGAATCGACTTTCAAATATTACTTCTCATTTACTATTTGTAATTGCAGTATTGCAACCACATTATCGTTAATCATTCGTCTCACATATTCAGGGTTAAGGTATACTCATATCGGAAAATATTCGTCACATATGTATATAGATACATATAAATGTTTATCGAACACAAGGTATATCTTTTGGTTTTATTTGGTAGGGTGTAGTGGAAACTTAATATGTTGATTATCATTCATATCTGAGGATAATAAATCCAACTATGAAACATAGTTCCAAAGTTTACAACGGATTTATAAAGATATGACGCATGCATAATCGTAACATAATCTGATATGCAACAACTTGTCTTATATAATAGCCAAGCATACCATATATCTTCTTAAGTCTTTCTTCCAAATTGCGGGTTATAATCAAATGATAATTCGCATTATCATCGAAGATAACGAAAATTCCAAAAATATATACTTTATCAAGTATATGCTTTCTTCTTGAATTAACGAAATTTAAATTATACTCATTTATGAGAAAATCAAGAAATATAGGTTTCTTATTTCTCAAAAATAAATATGAAACGACAAGATGAGAAACACAACTTTATTTATTAACAACTTGTCTTGTATAAACTTATAGGACAAGCTTCTCTGTTAATATAAAAGTAAAGACATAAAGTTGAAAGTATTCACAACTTCTAGTTTAATGCATTCATCTTATTTGCAAATCTTCTTCAACTTCTTTTAATCTCGTTGTATGACTCCTCGGCCTTTTCTATGTCTTTCAATATCTTCAATACGCTAGGGAGGAAGTTCTCTAATAGGGTAGGATATCTTGTAAGTATTTTTAGGTAAATATTCAAATATGGATAATGGTAAATTTATAGGGTAAGGTGATGGATAAATTTGATGCCGAGGTCAAAAATCTATTTCATCCTTATATGCTCGTATAACTTTCACATAGAGGTTATCATCAAAAGGCAAAATATCTATTAGGATTTCCTAATCTTTTGGGTATATTTTCTGAAGTATCATAAGAATTATTCATCGGAAGATGGGAAATATTGTTAGGAATACTTACAAAACGCTCATCTTTCGAATCCGATAAGATGGTAATAGGAATACCCAATTCTAGGGACGTCGATAAATCCTAACTTATTTATAGTAGGTTACGTACACATAAACATAGTATCATTTACACAATGTTCTATAGGGTAGAAGTACTGGCATGGGCACGAAGGACTTTCTTTAAATAATTTTAAAAGTAATTATAGTCAAGATTTTACTGGTTCTCTATAACCAAGGCTCTGAGTACCAATCTGTAACACTCCCATTTTATCTTTGCGTATCCGAATATTGATCTAGGGTATTACTTCATAGAACACAAGTCATAATGATAGAAAACAACTCAAAGGAGTGATAAAATCAATTTTATTTATATATCATTGAAAAATCAGAGTTTTACAATATGAGGTTCCCAAAATCTAGGTTAATAAATTTCAAGTTTTTGCCTTTTCATGCCATCCTTGTGTTGCTCCATGCTATCAGTCACAATTATCTAAAATATATGCTTAAATTCAACACAAAGGTTGAGTGAATTCATAGGTCTAAACATATTTTGAATACAATTATATCATCCGGGATACAGTATTATACGCCCACATAAAATAGTCATCATACTGCACTATGCTCATGACCCCGCTGCTAGACAGTATCATAACCAACAAACTTCCCTTATAAGAAGGAAGCCTGCCAGACTATCCTTAGTTTATCAAAATAAAGTGTATCTGTAGCCAAGGTAGGAACCTTCAGCTGCTGGCAAGTGCGACTTGCCCAGATAGGGGATGTCAACCTCCAAATAGTACTATTTACAATAGTAGCGCTCATTTTCAAGAAATGATTAGCGGTTCATGATTAAAAAGGGACTTAATGGCAATAGTAAACATAGTGTCAATAATCATACCATACAATTTTAAAAGCACTTGTATTCTAGTTTTAGCATATATCCCCCTTACGGGTTTTTAAATCATTTATAAAGCATTTAAAAGTGAGGCTATGAACTCACCATATGTCCATAAAATCTGAGCTATAGCTAGATGTATTTCATTCACAGATAAACATCTTGATCATACAAACCACAACTTGGTTTCATAAACAACAGCTTGATCTCACACAAACCTTGATTAATACATTGTGTACAGTATCAAGTCTTTAATCTTTTGTTCAATCTTTCTAAGTATTGGTTATATATTCTTTATTAATATTTTGTGGTAATTCTAGAACCATTTTTCGGGCCATCATACTTAGAAGCCATTCTATAAACGTTTGAGGAGCGATGGCACTTTAAATCGTAAACCCAACCACTCAGTTAGAACGTAATATCGAGATGGAACATCTTTGTACAAAGCTCCCTACTAACATGATGCTTTCATTACTTCCTTATATTCATAATTAATCTTCTTTAGTTTTCAAAATTGGCAAAATTATTCCTTTTGGTTACACTTTGGTATAATTACACTTTTAACCCCTTAAGTATATAGTTTTAGTATTTGCATTTTAAACCCTCGATATTTAACCTTAGGACCTCAAACTTTCCAACATTCATTATTGTATCTTAAAGTTCATAAAATGATAGTTTTGGCCAAAAATGTTAAATAGTTTCAAAAATGACAGTTTTAGTCCCTATACTTGTAAAAATCACATAACAACCCCAAAAATGGACCAAATGATCTAGGATTTTAAAAAGAAGTTTCAAACCATGTTTATAATCATAATAAAAACATTTTACCAGAAATATAGCTTTTGAAATGGGTTTTTCCTTATTATTTTATGTAAATTACAAAACTAGGGTTTTAAGACATCTTTAACTTATAACTTTCATTTTAAATGATCCAAAGCTCTAATTTCTTTTATATTATCTTTCTAACATCTTATTAATAGTATAAAAACTCTAAGAAAGTATTATAACAAGTTCAAAGATTATCTAACACAATGATTACCTAGGATGCTCCAAAATGGCTCCTAATGGGGTATATGGACTATATCTTCTTCATAACTTTTCAAGAACTCCTAGAACTTCTTCCAAAGCTTGCTACTGATCTTAGGGACTTCTTAGTACTTCAATTTTCGTGTAAGAAAATAATGTGAAGGTTTTTAGATGTGAAAATGGAGGATGATATGAAAATGAACCTAAAGACCTCTACTTATACTATTTTCAACACTTAGCCTCCAAGTTAAGGATATGATCGTCTAGGACAGGTGTTATGGTGACTAAGGGATGATAGGAACATAGCTATGCAAGGTTTAGTAACCTTAGAGCTTAAGGATAGGTATTAGGAAACATAAAGTACTATTATGTAAAGTTTTAATCACTTTTCTAACAAACCAAGCAACTAGGTGATGCACCTACTTAGAAATATATCCAAAATATCTAAAAATCTCTATTAGGTCTGATCATAAGTTTAAATTTAGTAGGGAAGGTCGTTTGAATGAATTTGGAGGGAAAAACCTAGTCAGATCCAATATTAGGGCTTGTAACTTTGTAACTTTGTAATTTTGGTAATTAAGGGTTTAGGAATTTGATTAGTGATGGATTGGGGTATAATTAGGGTATATACATTGTAATTAGGAAGTTTTGGTCTTTTTTATGTTAAACAAAGGTTTGAAGTGAAATTGGGAAGAAAATCTAGGCGGGTTAGGGTTTCTAATGATTTATGGTTAAGTCTTAGTAAATGTGATTATCCTTCAATTAGCTACTGATGTAAACTCATTTTATAACTCCTACATTTTCCTCAATGTGTTCATGAAGTCCCTACATTGAAATGTTGTACCTTTTCCTTCAGGGTACTTGTATGTGGGTTTGCTATATTATAGATTCGGTGGTCTAGTAGGGTGGTAGATGGTGATGGTAGCCATTGTTGGAGATAGAGAGAGAGGTTGTGTGTGTAAATAGAAAGGAAAAATGTATTAAGTGAAAAATGAGAAAAATACAATCAACAACCCCTCCTTGGAAGCCTTGGAGGGGTATATATGGTCACACGCCACCTAAACTATACATAGTTTCCTAATCTAGTCTATGCGTGTGTGACTATAATAACTAATGGGAATTCTTAAATGTCGTCCCATAAAGTGAATTTCCAACTATCTTCCCCCATGGAACGACGTGCAGAATTCCTTACAATAGTTTTCCTAACAAGTACATAATGATTAAGAACAAAAGCTTTCATGAAGCGTCCAATGCTGATGAAGTCTTCTGAGGCTTTTGACTTCAAGTCGTCACTTCAAAATGACTCATCTTTGTAGTAACTTGTAGTAGAAATACTGTAACGGCACGAGCTAAGTAACTCATATACTTCTGGTTAAGGAGAAGCTTCTGAATTAACTTCCCCGTAATTCATGCCACATAAAATTGATGTAGAAGCTTTAAATAGCTTCTCCACAAACCAACAATCCTCTTCAGCAATTTCAAAGCTTTCAATAAAGCTTAGAATGATTAAAGGTACATCGGAATTTAACAAGCAAACCCCATCATATAAAATGATAATGTTGCTATGAGGGATTGAAAGTTTGGGGCACACCAAGTAGATCAACAACGTCTCTTCTCATGCTTGAATAATTCTTCTGAATTTTCTTCCCCCTGAGAGTTCAAGTTATGCATACTAGAAAGAATCAAGACATTTCTTCCCCCACGTAGTTGAAGAAAGTAAATTAGTCCCATGTATGAAGCTCGAATACTGAAGTAGACACTTTATCTCATTCATGAAGTTGACATCGTAACACCAGACTCAATTATGTCCCGGAAATGCACATATCTTCTTCCGGAGATGCACCAGAGTCAATTAAGTCTCGGAAGTGCATATCTCTCCATATAGGATAATGATGATGAATAATTGCAACATCAAATCAATTAAACATCGAACAATAGTGTATTGTTCAGAGATAGATAACGCCACGAGTTAAAACACTAATTTTCTCTGCGATTATGACAAATATCTTCCCGGAATGTCTTCAAATCAAAAGAAGGTATGAAGTTCATCACGTGTACTCGTTGTACGTTCAATGTGTCTTCTTCTTCCCCCTTGATGGCTACGAAACCTCGGAACCAGCAAATAAATCGTACGCACATGTACCTGAAATCTCGTGAGAATAATAAATAAGATGAATTATATATTTTGTGAGAATCAGCTGCTGATCGAAATTCTCTACTCATAAACTCTCCATGGCTATCTTTACCAACCCCCTTGTAGGCAATTTGAAGTGACCACCGATGGAATGAACCAGATATACCAAACGTGAAACTGAATAAGAGTTCCTCGACCTTGTGACTTAAGCTTGCACAATTGTTGAATGAAGAACGGTGGAGAAATCTCTAAGTACCCAATACATTACTGAAGAAGTATATAAGCACAACACCTCTTGAAATTATCCACATCGACTATGCGCGTGACACGGAGTACAATAATGTAGCTCATTAAAGTGATAGTTATCCGGGTCATCAACCAACCACCCCAAATCCGGAAACTAGATAACAAGTCTTTATTCTAAGATTAAGCACGAACAAGTTATCTTTCAAAGATAAAATAAGTGCACGCCTTCGAAAAATCCGTCTTCAACTTCAAATAAGAATACCCGATCAAAAATCCGTAGCCACTAAAAACATAGCCATTTTTCTTGGTCTCGTCAAAAATAAATCTTTGTCACTTTAATTCGTCACTTTAATTCGTCACTTTTATCACTTTGTCTCGTCACTCGGTCACTTTGTCACGTCTTTTTGTCTCGTTTACATCCCGATAACTATATAACTATCAGCCGAATCACTTGATACCACATATAACCAATTAACCAAATTGTATATCAAAAATTAGACACACTTTATAGTTAAATTCGTGGTATATAAAGATCAAAATGACCAGCCAGGAAATTAATAGCCATCTTTTAAGGGGCCCATATTTTGAAATCAACCTCATTCTATTAGTAGCTCATCTAAAAGGATTTACTTTTAAATTCGTGAGTTTTTCAAATGCATATTTGCATTTGTTCATGCACCAATTTTTTACTCACATGTCTTGATATCAGCCCACAAAATCATTCGCAACTTGGTCCATAATAACCCTATGCGAAAACACGATTCTCAGTTATATCAAATTTATGTTGATGATAAACTTGTGCCGCTCAGCCCATTTCAAAACAAGACACATATCAAGTTTTATATTATGAGGGATAGAAAAACATGGTCCATCAAAAAAATAGAGATAACCGATCCAAATGAATTAGGAATGGGGTATAAAAGTCAGCTTTATGCTAATAAAACTCACACTTACCCTAAACCTAATTACATTTTATCCCAGCCGCAACTTTCATAGCCACCAAACACACAATCCTCTCAACCTCGAAATATCCGTCTCATTACATCTGCCAAAATCCCAAACCCAATATCATATCTATTCGTATCTCAACTGATTTGATAGTTGCTCATCCCAAATCACATATCTCAGCTCTTATCAATACTCAACGTGTCTCTCCGAAGAAACAAAAATGTAACACAAAAAAATTAATCTGCTCTTATAAATCCCACCTTATGAATACCCAATCGAGTCACAAATCAATCACGACCGATCTGTAGACGCGAAGCTTAACAGATCCGCAATGTCAAGATCCGAAAAACTGTCTCAGGTAGGTTTATATATGACTGCATGTTGATTTATGTATCAACGAATCAAAGATTGGATTTAACAGATTTGTTATAATCCATTCTTTTCATTCGAATATTAAAAGAGGGATTTCCTTAGATATATAAATCGATGATGATAAGTTCGTTTACGTGTTTGATCTTAAATGATCTACACATGCAAAACGAATAGTCTGAGATCATGATGTAGTAAGTTTGATTTCATATTGAGTTGATATAGATAGATTGTGAGTTAGTGTTGGTAGTGAGTAGGGACGAAGGGGTATAGGATATAGAATGAGTCGGGGTTTGTTGGATTTTATTAAATATGTAGGTTGTAATGTGTGGCATGGGTCTCGTCAGTTTTTTAATCAACATGGTCAAGTCGCAATGATTTTAAAAAAGTCCATCGCAATATTTTCACTAAACCCATCGCAAGTTAAGATTGAGTCATCGCAATGTTTTCTTTTAAACCCATCGCAATGACATCGGAATGTATCCATCAGAATGTATCCATCCGAATGTATCCATTGGAATGTATCCATCCGAATGTATCCATCAGAATGTATGCATCCGAATATATCCATCGGAATGTATCCATCCGAATGTATCCATCCGAATGTATCCATTGGAATGTATCCATCTGAAATCTTATCCATATGTCGTACTTTTTCCGTTTCTCCAGGATCTGTCTTTTTCTGAGTTAAAAACTTCATCTTCTATAAAACAAAGAAACCCAGAAAGTTGAAACCCAGATCTGTGGTTCCTTTTAAACCAGAAAAGAGTATAGGACCAATAAAAAGGACAGATTTGATAAAAACTGTTCTTTTTCATTACTTGTAAAAAACCTAGACATCAAAACTAGATTTGATAATGTTGACCAGAAAATCATGACTCGTGAGACCAATAAAAAACATGACAGATGAATATGGTTAACTAGACCAGGACGGAATTAAACTAGACATGGAAAAATATGACCGAAAGTTGTGTGACAATAACAATGATCTAAAACATTGACAAAAAAAAATTGACCATCGTGACAAGAAGATTTTAACAGATTCGAGACCAAAAAAAATTTTAGACCACCAAAATCAATGACAAAAAACACGACATCCAAGGATTGAACCGTAGCTCTAATTCCAATTGTAGAAGTATGATAATCTATGATCCTATCAAGAGGGTTGTTGTTTCTAGAGAGAGAAACTAGAGAGAGAAAGATGAGAGAAACTATGTGTAATATTAAGAAAATGAATAACAACCAACACCCCTTTCCATGAAGGAAAGGGGTTTATATACCCAAGCCTTTGTAGGCTTGGGCCTTCAACCCATGGACAGGTCGATGGGTTGGTTAGTTACTAACTTTGACACAATAAACTAACTACGACCTAATTACATTTAATAATATTGTTAGAGTGACCGATACTTCTAATATACGTTAAAAACGTATTTCCAACATTGTACATTGCCTTAATATAATCTTATAACCTTAATATAATGCTACAAGTGTTTATAGACTTGTCCTAAAAGTCTATGTAGTAATTCTATGTAGATTTCTTAATATAAGGGTTTTTAGGTCATTAAGCCTAATGACTTTCTATTTTGGGTGATTAGTGTTTATCTCCTCATATAAACTTATTCTAGGGCTTATGTGATGTGTTTATGGTTTCTAAAGATTCTACACACTTGGTTTAAAGGTTTGTATATGTTAATCATATTCTAGGTATAATTATAGGAGCTTAAGATCCTATGCTTTGATAACTTGTACCTTATGCTTTAATAATTTGTAACTTAACTTGAAGTAAATGTATAATCTTAATATGATACATAGTTGAGTTTTATAATTAGTTTCAAAATTTTAGACTCTAATTCAATGTGAAATGGATTTTATATGTTAATCTTAGTTACTAGGTCTTAACTTGTAATTAGCCTTGGATTAGTGAATATTAGCATTTTGTGATCCATTAACTTTCCTTTATATGATAGATTATAATTAGTATATTTTTTTTGATACTTGTACATAGATATTAGGTAATTATATTGCTTGGAACATTGTTTATCAAGGGTTTTAGGTGGTGATCTGGACTATTATGTACATTTACTTGTACTTAGCTTTGTATAGTTTGTTCTTACCATTCCTAGGTATTGTTATATCTTCAAAGTATAGTTTACAACTTGTTTATAATCCATAATGACTTTTTCATATGTATTCTCCATTCATAGTTAACCATTCTTGAGTGTACAACTCATTTATAGCGATTCTAGGGTTTCTAAGGGAATTTAGGGCATCATAGTTATATGTGAGATGTTCTTATCAACACTGAACTTATTAGATCACTTTTAGATCTTAGACTTGATATACACATTGTGTTGACAACATACAGGAATATGTTGTAATAGCAGTTCAGGTTGTGAGAAGTAGTTCATCTTACCAAGTAAGGTACAGAAAGAAAAAATTTCTAGCCAAATTGTCATATTGAGACAGTTATAGCTTATAACACATAAGTTAAATTTAAGGATTGTCACATCATATATTAAGTATTTCTCTGGTGTATTTTTCTTGAAAGACTGAGATCCCTTTGTCCAGTGCTTGATTTTTAGTCCAAGAAAATATGTTAATTCACCCACTCATTTCGAATTTCTTTGTCATAAGTTTTTCAAACTTTATACAAAGGTCATAGTTAGTGGATCCGAATATGATGTCATCAACATATATTTGAACAAGCAGAACATCCTCCTTGGTTCTGAAGATAAACAAAGTATTGTCTATCTTTCCCCTGACAAATTTGTTCATTATCAGGAAGGTAGAGAGAGTTTCATACCATACCCTTGGTGTTTGTTTAAGTCCATATAGAGCTTTATCAAGTTTGTAGACATGGTTTGGGAACTCAGGACTCTCAAAACCAGGGGGCTGAGCTACATAAACTTTCTTAGTGATCTTGCCATTTACGAAGGCACTTTTCACATCCATTTGAAATACTTTGAAGTTCATGTAAGTAGCATAGGCAAGAAAGATCGTGATGGCTTCCATTCTTGCAACAGGGGCAAAGGTCTCTTCATAGTCAATGTCGTCAAACTGACCATACCCCTGAACAACAAGCCTAGCCTTATTTTTTATAACAATTCTGTTCTCATCGGTCTTGTTTTTTAGCACCCATTTTATGCCAAGAGCTGATTTCCCCTAGGGAAACGAGCTAGTTTCCATACTTTGTTCCTGAGGAATTGATTGATTTCTTCTTGCATAGCCTCAACCCACCCTGGATATGTCAGGGCCTTTGAAATCTTTTTGGGTTCAATTTCAAAGAGAAAGTCTGTGAATAGACATTTGTGGGCTGAGGCAGCAGAGAGCTTAACAGTCTGACTGCGTGTGAGCATCCCCTCAGATACATCACCAATTATATTTACAAGCTCTATATGTTGTTGTCTATACCATCTATATTGAGGACATGGATTGGAGCTTGTGGATAATTGATGGTTATTAGGGACTGATTATTCAGTACTTGGTACTGGATCATCACTTCCCACTTAAGGATTTTTAGTGATTGGTAGGTCATTATTTTCATCAATTGTCCCTTTAGTGTTTACATGGATGAGAGAATCGGCTGATTCTTCAGCCTGAGTAGCAATAACCTCAAGGACATGTTGATTTGTAATCAAGTTATTGATTGACCTATTGTGAGGTGATATATGAAAGATATGTCAACATCAGTTTGATACTGTTTTGAGGAATTATATTCATATTCATCAAGAGGATTTCCTTGATGAGTCATTAATCCTAATCTCTTCCATTGATTGATTTGTAAAATTAATGGCATCCATACTTTCATCAAATGTGATATGAAATGATTCCTCAACTTGTTGTCTCCTTGTTTTAAAGAACTTGAAGGCTTTGGAGACAAAAGAGTATCCAAGGAAATATCCATCGTCGGCTTTTGCATCAAATTTTCCTAGATGATCCTTTTGATTGTGAATGAACACATGACATCCGAACACATGAAAATAGATAATATCTTGAATTATTTCCCTGAAGATTTTGTAAGGAGTCTTATCATGTCTGTTGACAATGATACTTCTGTTCTGAGTATAGCTAGCTATTTTAACAACCTCAGTCCATAAATGTTTTGAAAGATTGGATCCGTTGAGCATAGTCCTTGCAGCTTCAATGAGAGTTCTATTCTTCCTTTCAGCCACACCTTTTTGTTCAGGCGATTAAGGAGAAGAGGAGTTTTGAGAAATTCCTTTCTCATCACAAAAACTCGCAAGCTCTTGGTTCCTAAATTCTGTCTGATTATCAGTCCTTATTTGTTTGACTTTGGTGTAATTTTTATTTTCTACTTGCCTGATAAATGACATGATGAATTCAGGAGCCTGTCTTTTTCTTTAAGAAAGTTTACCCATGTGTATCTAGAGTATTCATCAACAATCACAAGGGTATATTTCTCATGATTTATGGACATTGGACTGACAGGCCCAGATAAGTCCATATGAAGAAGATGGAGACACTTCTTGATAGAAAAGTTTTGTTTTGGCTTGAAAGAAGCTCTCTTGTGTTATCCTTTTTCATAGGCTAAGCAAGGTTTGTCTTTTGAGTACACAAGAGATGGTAGACCAAGGACTTTGTTTTGTTTTGCAAGTTTGTTTATATCTTTGAAATTGAGATGTGACAGTCTCTTATGCCAAAGCCAGTTGACAGAGTTTGAGGCTTTAGCAAAGAAACATGCTCTTGAGGAAGTTACAGCTGACATGTCCAAGACATATACATCATTTCTTCTTAGAGCAGTCAATACAATTTCTTTGTTATCATTCAAGATTCTATCTTACACGTTTAGATGCATAACTTGGAGGCTAAGGGTGAAAACAAGTATAAATAGGGGCGTATGTGCTTCATTTGAATTTGTACCCCGGTTCCTTTGTATCTCATACCCATTCTCCATTTACACCTCTATATACGTCTTAGGACATCCCACAAGACCAAAAACCAGGTCTAGAATCTAGCCATTTAAGCTCTTGAAGCTTTGATAGCAAGTTGTGTTCATAAGAAGCCATAAGGAGCCATTTTGGAGCTACCTAGGTAAAATCTATGTTAACCAATCTTTGATATTTTTATAATGATTATTTAGAGTTTTTATAATGCCAAAATTATGTTAGAAAGATAATCCAAAAGAAACTAAGTCATTTCATTATTTTAAATGAAAGTTATAAGTTAAAGATGTCTTAAAACCCTAGTTTTGTAATCTACATAAAATAATGAGAAAAAACCCATTTCAAAAGCTATAATTCTGAATAAATGTTGTTATTATGATTATAAATGTGTTCATAAACTTTGTTTTCAAATCCTAGATCATTTGGATCATTTTTGAGCTTGTTATGTGATTTTTACAAGTATAAGGACTAAAATTGTCATACTTGAAACTATAAATCATTTTGGGTCAAAAATGTCATTTTTGAAATATAAGCTATAATAATAAATTTTGGAAAGTTTGAGACCCTAAGGTTAAATATTTAAGGTAAAAATTGCAATTTATGAAACTATATACTTTAGGGGTTAAAAGTGTAATTACGCCAAAGTGTAACCAAAAGGACTATTTTTGTCAACTTTGAAACTAAATAAGATTAATCATGAATATGTGGAAGTAATTAAAGTATCATTTTAGTAGGAAGATTTGTACAAAGATGTTCCATCTCGATATTGCGTTTTGACTAAGTGGTTGGGTTTCCGATTTAAAGTGCCCTCGCTCCTCAAACGTTTATAGAATGGCTTCTGAGTATGATGGACCGAACACTAGTGCTAGAATTACAACCAAATCATAATTAAAATAAAATATAACCAAATGCTTAAAGAGATTGATCAAAAGATTAAAAACTTAATACCATATTAATTATGTTAAAATAGGTTGGTGTGAGACCACGTTCTTGTTTGTTAGCTCAAGTTGATCTGTGTGACATAAACCCGACAAGATTACTGGATGTAAGGTGAGTTCATAGCCTTACTAAAGTGTACTACTTTCAAATGATTTCAAAACCCGTGAGGGGGATGTATGCTAAAAATGGAATACAAGTGTTTTTGGTATGCTTTCCAGATATGATTCACTGACACTATGTTTACTACTGCCTATGAAAGTCCCTTTTTAATTGTGAACCGCTAATCATTTCTCGGAGTGAGTGCTAATATCGTAAATAGTAGTATTGTAGACTGACATCTCCTGTCTGGGCAAGTCGCACTTGCTAGCACCTTAGTGATTACACATGCATACTTTATTTTGCTAATCAGGATAGTTTGGCAGACTTCCTCATAAAGGCAAACTGTTGGTTCCTATGTCTAGTCGCGGTATCATGATCTTAGTGCAATTAAATCATCATTTTTTTCAAACTTACGAGCAAATAACAATGTAGCTCAAGAAAAATAATCTTGTACTCAAACTGATTTTAAAACCTATGAATTCACTCAACCTTTGTGTTGACTTTAAGCATATATTTCAGGTATTAAAAATGATAGCATGGAGCAGCATACTAATGACGTGGAGAGATATAATCTTGGAAGATTTTGTCATTCAAACCTATTTTTTAGATCTCGGGAACCTGTCATGTACAGCGTATGTACAGTTGTTTTTATTAAAAATCTCTGATTTTGAATGATAAATTTATAAATAATAAATGAATTTTATTTAAACACTCTTTTGATTTGTTTTCTATCACTTTGCTTTCATATCATGAAGTAATACCCCTCAAAATATTATTCCGCTGCGTCAAGGTAAAAATGGGGGTGTTACATGAAGACTCGGTAGTTTAAGATGATTCAGCTAGCATGCCTCTTCTGATCATAGTAATCATATTGTGTCCTGAGGTCTTGTGATCATTGCTTCCACAAATTTCACACTCAGGGTAGTCAGAGATGCCACATTATGTGCATGGTGGAAAAGGCTTAGCCAAAGATTTCTTGATTTGCTTAGAGGTGGGCCCATATTTATAAGGCTGAGCATTATATCTATTAGCATTCCTAATAGAAACCATGTGTATCTCCTGATCAGCCGTCCTATGTTCTTCACTTTTACACTTCATGCAATAGAGAACTCTAAAGCAATCATCAGTTGTATAATTTGTGTAGTGACATAGTTCACAGGAAGGCTTTTTGGTTTTACTCTTCTTGGAAGACTCAACGACTGTTTTGTTACTTTTTGATTATTCAAGCTTTGAGGACACAGATGTTTCACACTGATTTTTAGAGGCTGAGTTCAGCTTCTCTTCCATAAAAAATTTACATAATCTAGCTAACTCTTCTTGATTGCCAGTAGGAGTAGTGTTGACTGAGTTTGTAGGAGTACCTGAGGAAGAGGTGAGTTGAGTTGTTTTTTCAGTGACAGTTCCTGACTCAGTATGATTTGATGTCTCTTTTAAGTCATGCTTTGTTTGTTCAGGACAACCCACTCCACCTCTTTGTCTAGGTGAGTGTTCTTGATAAGATAAGGGAATTATTTCAGAATATGGACTTTCCCCTTGAATATTTTTCAAAGGGGGCAGAGGAGTCTGAGTGTCCATCTCAGAAACACTAGGTGGTTCAGTATTACCGGACTTATTAGGGACATCAGTCTTCTCATTAAGACCAAGAATATCATTAACAGCCTGAGATTTAGGTATTAATATTTTTCTAGTATCAAAGTTAGGCAACACGCTATCATGGTTTGATCTTTCAACCCAATCCTTTGATTTAGGTGTCCTTTCTTGATCAAACCCTACTAAGGCTGGGAGAAATTCCTTTTCACTCATTTCCTTACTAATGGGTTTCTCAGTGAGTTGGCATGCCCCAAGAATTTTCTTCTTTTTGATAGGTATTTGACTGTTTATACATTGAGAAGGTAAGGTGGAGCTTTGCGTCCATTTCTCATTGATGCGTTTTTCTTCCTTAAGTTGTTCTTGAAGAGCATGATTAATTTTGGTAAGTTTTATGTTCTGAAGTTGACAACTTACTACTTCAAGTTTAGCTTGTTTCAAAATTAATAAATCCTCTCTACATTTGTTTAATTCAAAAACCAATTTATATCTTGAAAGAAGATTTAATCTTTGCTCTTCAACAAACGATAAGTCAATGTGTATATACTTAAGGAACCTTTTCCAGTCTGATTCTTCATCCATAGAGAGAAGCATGTTTACCTTTCTCATGGTGATGTCAACCCATTCTCCATTTCGAGCATGACTCTTTCCAACAGATAATTCATCATCAGCTAGAGCCATCAACACTTGATATCTGACTTCATCCTCTGAGGATAGATCTTCATCATCCTAATCAAAGGTTTCAGCTACCAACCCTTTCGCTTTGTTCTGAGTAGGTTTTTGAGTCTGAGTATTTGATGGTCCAGCTTCTAAGAGTGCAAGCTTTGCTTTAACCTTCTTGTATTCAAACCTATAATCCTTCTTAATTTTCTTATTATTCTGAAAACTTTGGTTAGTTCGAGGAGCCTGAATTAGTTTAGGTGTAAACTTTGGTTAAAAATTATCATTTCCTAATGATGAATTTTGACTTTTATATGAAGTCAATGGAGTTTTTGAAAGACAGTATTTTGCAAAGTGCCCAGTTTTACCACATCGGAAACACTCCACTCCCTCAGTGGATTGATTTCCAGAAAATCAAGTTCTTTTGATATAACGTTTGGTATTTGCCAAAAGGGCTCTTTCATGTTACTCTTGATTTAGATCCCTTATATATTTAGTACTAGATCTTTCATCAACCTCATCATCTGAGGTCTCCTGAAAATCTTGAACAATTGCATATGAGTAAAAAGCAGTTGATATAGGTCCATGATTAACAGGGGTTGGTTTGGCTGAGGTGTCTATTATTAAGGCCTTCTTAGACTCAGGATATCTTCTATTTATCAGATTATTCTCATAGATAAATCTACCATAGATGTCTGCAAGATCCTGAGTCTGAATGTGATTAGCATTTCTCAATCCTTGAGAAAAACCAAGCCATTTTTCAGGGAGATTGTTCACAAAACCAACATTGTTTTCATGTTTAGACAGTTTCACCCCGTCATTTGATAGCTCATTGAGCAAGGCCTTATATCAGGTATAAGTCTGAGGAAGAGTTTCAGATTGTTTGGCCCTGAAAGTGTTATATTCCGATTTCAGGTCCATAATCCAGTTTTCCTTAGTGGCGGATGGTCCTTCGAAACTATGAACAAGATCTGTCCATGTTTCTTTGGTCGTCTCACACTCGATGACAATTTCCATAATATCGTCAGGAAGACAAGATATTATGATGCTTTTGAGACATTGTTCTTGATTAACCACTCTCCTTTCATCGTCAGACCATTGGGATTCGGGTTTGTCATCACCTTGTCTTGTTTTTGGTTTGAATGGACCATTCTTAATACACGTAATATAATAAGGTTTCATCCCCATCAAATAAAACAACATTCGTTTCTTCCATTTATTAAATCTTTCAACTTCCAACTTAGGAGCGTTAACAGAGTAACTTGCTCCCTTTTTGTTGACAAGTTGAGGTACATTACTTTCAGCCATAATGGATCAAGGTTTTAAAAACTTTGAGACAGTAGTTAAAAGTTTTATAAGCCTATTGCTCTGACATCATTTGTTGGTCCCTTGTAATTTGTGTTATACTTAAATACTAAGTATAGACCTAACTCATGGTAAAGTAATGTAAATACACAAGATAATATAATATAAATGACACAAAAGGTTTTCAACGTTTAACTCTTATTATTTAAAGAATTATACCATATTGTATGCGAAGCTACAATAGAGATTGAATATACAATGTGTATTTGTGATCTCCTCACTAACAAACTATATCAAAATTATCGATTGATAAGTTTGACGATTAAGAAAACAGGAGTTTAGAACTCAAGTGCTTTTGATCATATTTGGAAGAGAGAACTGTTTGTGAATGTCTAAAGCATTTAGTGCACAAACTTGAGTTCTCTCTTTTACAACCATCCTATTTATAGAGGTAAAGGGTATGTACATGACAAAGAATTTCCATATGCAATTCTTGTCTCATTAGGTATAGAGTACAAACTTTTCTTAACCTATTCGAGGTATTAGGACATAAGTCCTTTTACAAGTTTAGTATCCTATCTAACCTATAAGGGGTAAGTCACGATAAGTGTGTGTTGTACTACAATCTTATCTACTTCAAACTTATCCTGCCTTTACTTCAGTCTTTGAGGATGCTTGTTCCTTTAGGGAGATCGTATCGGTCTCAGTGAGTTTATTGTCACAACTCATTGAACCCATCACCTTCTTCTTCGTCTAGGTACATCATTCATTGTGTTCGCCTCACTGAATACTCGAGTCTTTCTCTTAGACTCAAGCTAAGCTCTTGAAGGTAAATCACTGAGTGATTGTTCACATAGTGACTTCTTTGTGTTAAAGGATAATACTTTACTTAGGCTGATTGTTATTCAAATCCACCAGTGAGACAATTAGGCACAGAATTGACCTAACAACATATAGCACATTGATGTCCAAAACTCTTTAATAACTTTACAATTTCATAACATACAACCAAACAAGTATCATTTCCATCCATTACTAGAGTAAAACATGTACTATGTAAATAAAACAAGGGACTATGAAACTCACCTTGCGATAGTAATCCAAAATTCACGCGAAATCAAATCAATATCTAAAGTACAAAATATACAAAACACGCATCAACACCGATCCAAGGACTCCAATCCTTCATCAATGTAATAATCCGTATGATGGATACCTCTAGTATTTATCTTATCTCAGTCCTACATCAATCCCCCAAGTGTGTCTTGCGCTAGTTTCGCTCACAAACTCAACCGCTAAATTTTTCCCAAAAATAGTCTCGACTTTTAGTGCTAAAAACGTACATAGATACCCCCCCTTAAACTCATACTCCACCTCTGAAATTAAAACCCTATATCCTTACATGTCCTTGGAGTATCCCAAAATTTTCCCTAAATATAATGCTCAATTTAAGCCTCTGATATTTATATATATACTTCTGTCTCTCAGTTTACGTTGAAAATTTTACCTAAAAGTTTCACATTAGAAATTGACCTTAACCAACCCCAAATGCCTTCTCCTTTTAAATATGACTCACATAACCTATAGAAAATCCCTCTCAATGATCTCAAGGCTCAACCCAAATATTATGTACCACAAACATTCCAAAACACAAGTCTAAACCCGACCGCCTGAAATTCAATCTTGACCGCGTCACCTATGCAAAGATTTCGACCAACCCACTGACCTCCAATAGTCCCAAACTTTGCATATTTGAAAACTAGACTCTGAGTGCATAATCTTAGGCTTTTGAATCACCCAAAAAGCTAACGATCAAGTTATGACCAAATTGATTTTTCTCCAAATCTGTGTAGACTTAGCGACAGTTTCGCGACACATTAGCGACAGTTCTGGCATATTAGCGACAGTCCGACGAGTTTAAACCCTAAATCCGATTTTAATCATCATAAATCCCCTAGTAATTACTTCATTCAAGCCCTAATTTCATTTTTTACAAGAAATTAAGAATCCTTAACCTCATCATGTCATTAATTACATCATTATAACATGATTAATTGAACAAAAAAACAAAGATTTGAAGACATGATTAAACCTTTTTTGCAAAAAGCCTCATTTTTCTTTCTCCCTCATTTTCTTCTTCCTCCGATAGGTCCATCATTTTTTCTGTGTTTATATTTTAATTCTCTAAAGGCTTATATATACTCATAAGTTACCAAATCCTAGACCAAGCCCAAAATCCCTTTTTTTATGCGTCAGTCTTTTTTTCCAACCGAGTATTTTTTTTCCAAAATTTATAATTTGTTTAATTTGTCAAATTTCCTTATTTATGAAAATCCTTTTATTTATTTTTAAAACCTTCTACTTTATAAGAACTTTAAAATAAATGTTTACTTTTATTATTTTTTTATATTTAAAACCTTTCGTCAATTAAATTTAATTTTATGAAATTTTACTATATATGACTCTGATATAAACCTACGAGATTTTCTAACTATACTGAAGCTACTAACCTACACCACTAAATGCTTATATATAAATATTACGTATAAACTTACGTACACGGTAATAAAATACATACACGAAACCTTATTAAAAATGATACTTGAACTTCACGCAGTTTATTTCTGATTCCATTTCATCAAATTCCATTTTCGAATTATACCATGATTTACACACATATCATTCATTCCCAACCACCCATTCACTTATATTAACACATAAAGCACATAGAACACATAATCTAACACATAAATAGAAGTCAACAGGTGACAACTAACTCGTCAAAACTCAAGTTGTCACACCATGGTACGAGCTGGATGACTCAACCGTATCGTGCGCTCTAAGGCTTCAAATTGTGAAGAAAAAGTGGTTTGGATGGTATTGCATGATTAGTGGAATAGACAACGATGAAAAATTACACTTCTTGGTTTTTTCGATGTATGGGTTGACTATGTTCCCTTCCTAGTGATGCTGAGTGTTAGGGGTGTTTGGGATCAATGATTGGAAATAGATTATATGTTTTGAAAATAAATAATCAGATTATTAATAATTAGAAAATGTGATTTTGAGAAATAGTGTTTGGATTTGATTATGTTGTTTGAAATCACAATAATCAGATTATCAATCTTTGTAATTGATAAGTAAAATTACTAAAATAGACTAATTTTAACATATCTCAATTTTAAAAATGAAATAAGTAGCTCATTATTTACTTTTTTAAAACCATTTTAGAAACTTCTAAACGCAAATAATCACTTTTTTTATTTTATTAATTTAACACTCATTTTAATTTATCTCCATTTTGAAAGTAAAATAAATAGATAATCTAGTTTCAAACACAATTCCAAATTTTCTTTTTACTTTTTGATGAGGTTGCATCTGTTAATGAGCCTTTCAAGGATTGGACCGAGAAATGTATCTAGTTAAGGCATAGCTCCTCTTACTAGCGTGAATGGGTGATATAGCTTGTTTGGTGATCCCTCACTCTTTATAACCTATGTCATTGTGGTTAAAATTTGAATGATTTAGTTGTTGCTTGAGTGACAAAATGTATTCGTCAAAAGGTTATGCCAATTGGTGAATACTGATAAACAACATAAGAAATACGTGTTAGGATTTAAGATACTAGTTAAACCATTAACTACGAGTACGTAAGAAAATGGATCTAATATAGCATGCACAACTAATCACATAATAAAAATAATTTAAAATCAACCTTGAATTAGTTGAAGCAATTATTTAATGAATCTTGATCTTAAACTTAACAGTTAAATAACCGTGTCTATCGTTTGTTCACACGACACGTCAAACGAGCAATCACTATGTTTCTAGTAGTAACTTCACTTCGATTATCTTGTAACTAGAAACCCTAGATTGAAAATCCTATTTGGGATTACATAAGGATCGATTTATAAAGAGTTACAAGATACTTGGAAAAATCACCTGAAACCCTAGTTAGGGTTTATGATGCGACGAACTACAAGGGGAAGCAAAACAAACCTAAAACCTTGACACGAGGATCAAAGGTTTAGTATAAGGCTTAGAAACTTCACAAGATAGTACAAAAAGCTAGTCGATCTTGCAAGGGTTTACACTTTAGGTGATTTTAGGGTTTTTAGGGATGTTTGGTTTTCTTGGTTTCTTTGACCGATCGGTTCGACACAAGAGAGAGATATGGGACGATTTTTCTGACGTGTGGGATTGTGTTTATATACTTTCTTCACCTTCTCAAATAACTTGGTCCTTACTCCAAAAAAAACATAATTAAGGAAAAGATTTAGCTTAATTATTAAACACAAAAATACTTCTAGAACTCCTTAAAGAATACGGCTGACTAGGGCTCCTTGGAGTTTGCTAGAAGTGATTTTTAGTCTCTCAATTTAATTAACGCACCCACGATTAAATAATTAAACACGTAATTAATTTAAATATCGTTATTAAATAAATAGTGAAGTTTTTATTGAACGTTTAATACTAAATAACAAAACGTATTAATAAAATTGTGTTCTTCATATTGAGTGTGTGCCTTCGATATACTCACGCATTTCCGATGACTAAATGATCGCATATCCTGGCTAGACGCACCGTCTATCTTCAAAGAAAATGTTTTTTATATTTGGATCAAATTCTAACGGTATTTTTACATAAATATATGAAGAATATATATGTTTATTAATTTATTTTTGCTTTCGGAGTGTCAAACTCATACTTAAATAGAAAAGTTGTTGTTTGATTTTGGTAAATCCCATTAGATTATTTTATGTTTCAGTTTTGGTTTCTAGTTTTTTCGTTCTTCTGCTCACCCATTACTTATTGCTTTCTATTAGGATGTTGTTTTACAATAATAGGCCTAGTACCGGAGTCAGTTAGGTGTCTTCAATCTTTACGGGTTATTCGGTGATAAGATTTTCGGGTGAAATCAAAAACTAAACCAAACAATTGAGTTAAACGGAACCGAAAACTAAACCAATAACCCGAATTACATAGTTATAATAGTTTATTTGTTTAATTATATCCTTCTCTAGCAAAAAATAAAATTATAGCTTAGAAAATGTTTTATACATATGTATTATAAAGAAGTGCAAAAATTGTTCTTGTGGTTTCGTTAAATTGCACATTTGATTCGTTAAATTTTAAAATTACAAAAATCGTCCGTACAACAAACTTTAAGTTATACTTTTAGTCTTTCTACGACCTAAAATTACTAAAGTACTCATGTTTATAAAAAATTTAAGCAATGAAGATAAGGGTATTTTAATCATTTCAAGTTGTAAAATGATCAAACGTATAATTTGAGCAAAATATACAAACAATTTTTGCAATTTCAAAGCTTAAAGGACTAAACTTGCAATCAGACAAACCACAATGACGATTTTTGCCATTCATTAAGAGAGTTATTAATGTTTCTTTATATAAGCACATAAACAAATATGTATATTCATGTGACTTTGGTGTTGGGTTTTCACTGTGTTAAATTCCTATCTAAATTGAGAACCAAATACTTAATTTCATTCAATCGATTTTAGCAAATTTGGTCCCGTCATAGCTTCACAGCTCATTTTAAGGAGGTACATGTATCCCATGTGTTTCGTGTTGAAAAAGTTGGTTGGATCAAACAAGAAAAGTAAAACATAAAATGACAAAAAAAAATTGTGCCTTAACAAATTTAGTTCACGTCTGTTAATACCTTGCAATTTTTTTATATGATAAAAAGTTAAGAGGCTGTTTAGTTGTGGAAAAATTTTCATAATTTTCTGTTTCAAATTTTCTAGAAAAGAAAAGACTTTTCTTTTCTAGAAAAGAGTTGAGAATTTTGAAAACTTTTTTAGATAATATTTTTCATTTTCTAAAAAAATAAACAATGTTTAAACGAAACTATTTTCAACCATTTTTTTCATGATCAACTTTTTTTTTCACGTTTTTGCTATTTTTTTTTTACGTTTTCGTCTTTTTTTCCCGTCTTCTTTTTTCATATTTTCGTAATTTTTTTTACGTTTTAATTAGTTTTTTACTTTTTATCAGTATTATTACGTTTTAGTGTATAAATTTACGTTTTCGTCAGTATACTTACGTTTTCGTCAGTAAATTTACGTTTTCGCCAGTAATTTTACGTTTTTTCTATAAATTTACGTTTTCGTCAGTAATTTACGTTTTCGTCAGAAAATTTACGTTTTCGTCAGTAAATTTACGTTTTCGTCAGAAAATTTATGTTTTCGTCAGTAAATTTACGTTTTCGTCTGTAAATTTACGTTCTCGTCTGTAAATTTAGGTTTTCGTCAGAAAATTTACGTTTTCGTAAAAAATTTACGTTTCCGTCAGTAAATTTACGTTTTCGTCAGAAATTTTACGTTCTCGTCTGTAAATTTAGGTTTCCGTCAGTAAATTTACGTATTCGTCTGTAAATTTACTTTTTTGTCAGAAAATTTACGTTTTCGCCAGTAAATTTACGTTTTCGTCTGTAAATTTAAATTTTCGTCAGTAAATTTACGTTTTCGTCAAAAATTTACGTTTTCGTCAGTAAATTTACGTTTTCATCAGTAAATTTACGTTTTCGTCAGTAAGTATACGTTTTCGTCTATAAATTCACGTTTTCGTCAGTAAATTTACTTTTTTGTCAGAAAAATTAAATTTATATTTTCGTCTGTAAATTTACGTTTTCGTCAGTAAATTTACTTTTTTGTCAGAAAATTAAAATTTACGTTTTTGTCAGAAAAAGTAAAAATTAATAGACGAAAACATAAATTTACTGACGAAAACGTAAATTTATAGACGAAAACGTAAATTTTCGGACGAAAACGTAAATTTTCTGACAAAAACGTAAAATTACTGACGAAAACGTAATATTACTGACGAAAATGTAAATTTACTGACGAAAACGTAAATTTACTGACGAAAACGTAAATTTACAGACGAAAACGTAAATATACAGACGAAAACCTAAATTTACTGGTGAAAACGTAAATTTTCTGACGAAAACATAAATTTTCTGACGAAAACGTAAATTTCCTGACGAAAACGTAAAATTACTGACGAAAACGTAAAATTACTGACGAAAACGTAAATTTACAGACGAAAACGTAAATTTTCTGACTAAAACGTAAATTTTCTGACGAAAACCTAAATTTACTGTCGAAAACGTAAATTTCCTGACGAAAACATAAATTTTCTGACGAAAACGTAAATTTCCTGACAAAAACGTAAAATTACTGACGAAAACGTAAAATTACTGATGAAAACGTAAATTTACGGACGAAAACGTAAATTTTCTGACTAAAACGTAAATTTTCTGACGAAAACCTAAATTTACTGTCGAAAACGTAAATTTTCTGACAAAAACGTAAATTTTCTGACGAAAACGAAAATTGTCTGACGAAAACGAAAAATTACTGACGAAAACGTAAAATTACTGACGAAAACGTAAAATTACTGACGAAAACGTAAATTTACTGACCAAAACGTAAATTTACACACGAAAACGTAAATTTACAGACGAAAACGTAAATTTACAGACGAAAACGTAAATTTTCTGACGAAAACCTAAATTTACTGGCGAAAACGTAAATTTTCTGACAAAAACGTAAAATTACTGACGAAAACGTAAAATTACTGACGAAAACGTAAATTTTCTGACGAAAATGTAAATTTCTGACGAAAACGTAAATTTTCTGACGAAAACGTAAATTTACAGACGAAATCGTAAATTTACAGACCAAAACGTAAATTTACTGACGAAAACGTAAATTTTCTGACGAAAACGTTAAAATAATGATGAACGGTGAATACTGAATAGAGTAACGTGTTATTGAAATGGGTTAAATAAAACAATGGTGGGTATAAGGTGAAAATTTAGAAAAGAGTAAAATGGAGTTTTCTAATTTTCTATATAAATTTAGAAAATGAAAATTTTGTAATTTTTGAAAAATATTGAAAAATGATGTTGCTAAACAGGTTTTCTATTTTTCACTTTTTAAATCAAAATTTTTCTAGAAAGGTGGGAAATTTTCTCCAACTAAACAGCCCCTAAACTTTTTGAGAGTTTTTATAAAAAAAGAGGTCGGTGGAAAGAAAAACTGAACTAAATGAAATGCTTGATTTTAACGTGTTGAGAAAATAATGCGATCTATTTAGCTAAGAAAAAGTTAAAATTAAATTCTATTTTGACAAAATCAGAAAATCTATGTATAAAAAACATCAAAAAATTTAAAAATGTGATAAAAAACTTTTAAAAGATGAATAATTTTTAACCTCCAAAATTAGATTTTAAACCATTTATATGAACTTAAATGTAATTTTTAAATTTCATATTTTTAAGTAACTTTTAAACATAAACAAATACTCTTTTGAACTTTATAATTCATATGCTTTATATTTTAAAAATATAGTGTTCTAGCAATTAAACATATATATTATTTTAAAAAACACAACATATATATGCAAATAATTACAAAAATCAAGTTTAAAATTATAAAAAAATATAAATAGACATGATATTACATAATACAACAACATATATTTTTGCAATGTCGTTATATGCTACCAAACACATATAATGCCTAGAAGAGGATAACAAACATATTAGATAAACAAAAACAAATCACGCAACAAAAATCTATACAAAATATCAATCAATATCATGGAGAATTTGTGTACAAAGGATGTTAATTTATAACTATTTAACGATTAAAACGTTAACATAATTTTATATAAAAATATTATAAACAACAAAATCATGAATTTATGAATTGTCGCAACATTTGAATTTAAAACAAATTCTGTTATAGTGTTTGTTCAAATTGTGTGCGTTCACATGTTGATGTAGTTTTTTTAGTAATTAAAATCTAACTATTACGAATAAAAATACTGAGAGCAAAAACAGTCCAAAATTCAAAATATAATAATTGAATTGGATTTATATTACTTTATATAAAGCAAAGTAAGTAAAACATAATTAAACATATTAAAATAAAAATTTTAAAATATATAGATAATTTATTTAAAATATAATAACATTATTATTATTTAAGTTATTATTTTATTTATGTTTTGATTGTGTGAGCACTGATATTAAAACTAATAAAAATTATATGACTTAAAATATTTGCAAAGTTAAGAAGATTCGATAGTATAAATTTTTTGCAAAGTTAAGGACATTCGATAATATATATAACTCTCAAAGGTATTAGACGCAAATTTGAACAAATATAGGACCATCCACGTAATTTACTCTGGTTTTTATCCAGATGTTTTTTCATTGGCCACTTCAGATTAGAAGTCTTCTTATCCCATGGCTTGTCACTATTCGAAGTACCAAAAACTCAAAAAAGTGCCCAAAGTGAATATAAAGCTATGCACACCCATACCCCCTTGGCCCTTTCCATTATTTTCTTTATATCACTTGCATTCTAATTTCCCTTTTCAAAAGATTACATGCTTTTACTTTTCAATAATTCACATGATGCTTTTCAATTTATCACAGATTATTCAAAAGGAATATCACAGAAAGTATTTTCATTTTTTAACAACATATAAAGATTATATTATGCAATTCTCATATAGAAATGTATATAGACTATTTAAAGTTGTGTTGTTTTACTAAGTGTTTTCTTTTTTTCAATCAATTAGCTTAGCTTAATTGATAATCACTCTACTAAGTGAAAGTTTATGGATATAAATTTTATTAGTCGTATGCTAAGATCGAACTCGAGATTACGAGATTGCACACAATACGGATAGAGTTAATTTATTTAATAAATATATTTATATGTTTATTAAATTAAACGAGCTATAACTTTAACGGTCGTTAAATATTTAAGAGTTAAGGTTTAACGAGCGTTGTGGAATAAAAGAGAAGAGAAAAGAAGGTTCTGGAACACCCATGGGGGGTGATCGACCGTCGGCTACAAGGGGAGGAAAGGAAAGATTTTTCTTTCCTTATATTCGTTTCCTTGGGATACAAGATTATTAGGCCTATATAAGGACCCTTAGCCTTCATAATTTTACACACCATAATCTTTTATCTCTCTCTCTCTCTCTCTCTCTCTCTCTCTCTCTCTATCTCTCTCTCTCTCTCTCTCTCTCTCTCTCTCTCTCTCTCTCTCTCTCTCTCTCTCTCTCTCTCTCTCTCTCTCTCTCTCTCTCTCTCTCTCTCTCTTGCAATCGCAACACCAAATACCCCTATTGTTTCGTTTGGTTTTTCGGTTTAGCAATAATAAAGTCCTTGCCCCTCTCTAGGGTTGTTGGGTTGATTTTTCTACTTGATATTGAAGCTCTATTTACACGTACTAGCATTACGGTTAACTCGTTGTAATACGTGTGTACAAGAACGTAATATAGTCTTACTTTAGACTATATCTTCGTGATACGGTTTTATCTTTATATTGGTGCTTTGTTCTTATCTTGTGGAATCTCATTAGCTAAAAGGTACGTAACACCTAATTCGATTAATTATAATTGTGTTATTATGATCTTGTTATATCGCTTCTGCTATATGTGCTTTGATCTTTTTTAGGGTTTTAATAATTGTTATGAACTATATAAACCTTCAGTGGCATCGAGAGCTGTTTTAACATGTCATAATTATCGAAAATCTAAAGTTTTTTAACTAATATATGTTTTGATTTAAAACTACATGTTTTTTAGGTTTTGTAAAAATTAGGGTTTTGTTTTTTATGTTGGTCGATTTTTGGGACGATTTTTATAATTTATTTTTAAACCCTAAATTACATGTTGTATAATTTTATATTAAATGGCATTATTAATTGTTATGTCATGTAGATTAAAGGTTAGGATCCGTAGAGATTTAATAGTTAAGAGATGTGGGTGGATCCATGATGAACGTGCATGTTTTCATGGATCATAAAATTGTATGATTATATGATTTTATGCGCTACCTGTTTAATTTGATTCAATAAATTACATGTTGTATAATTTTATATTAAATTGCATTATTAATTGTTATGTCATGTAGATTAAAGGTTAAGATCCGTAGAGATTTAATAGTTAAGAGATGTGGGTGGATCCATGATGAACGTGCATAATTTCATGGATCATAAAATTGTATGATTATATGATTTTATGTGCTACTTGTTTAATTTGATTCAATAAATCAAGAATTAGAGAAGACTTTTATATGAATATAAAAACCTAGATTTAATGTTTTATTGAATAAATCTTATCCATATGGCTATTTGATTTATTTATTGCACATATAAATTGTTATTACGTGTTTATGATTTAGTTTTCTTGTCTACTTGTTTATTTTAATTGTATGAATTGTTGTAAACAAGGGTTTTTTTTGAAAAAAATAATATGGACTAAATCATATTAAAATTAAGATTTGTTTTGAGATTTAAATTACATAGAATTGTGTTGATTGGTAATATGCAATAATAATTTAATGACCTACTCCTTTTGACAAACAATAAAGTGGGTAAAACGCGCTGTTGGTCATGTACCCCGGCTAAGGAAGGAGGTTACGCCATTTATCGCTGACCAAATTCTCGGCTCGCCTGTGCGTCAAATTGAAATAACCTACGATTATTATTTGCATTATCTCTTAAGTTGATATACCGCAAATTCACATCCGAAACACAATGAATAAGGTTATTGCTTTGTGCTTTAGCCGAGTTCTAGAACAAGTAATGTTTTGAATAGTTGTGGGTAACTCTTTAATTGGTTTAACCAATACCTCACCATAATATATGCAGAAATTTAGTCACGTGAGTTTACTAAATGTTTTATTAAACTTATGTTATGGAGTTGTATGCATGCTTCTCCATACATTAATTTTGTCATCAAAATTTATACCCTTTAAATTTAAGTCGAATGCTATCTAATTGAAGAACGCTTGAAATTACTATGTCGTCATATGAGATTTTTGGACGATGTTGTGATGGAAAGAAAACCTTCATTGAATGAGAATTCGCGTGATGGTTTTACGTTCTTTAGATTAGACGACTTAATTAAGTTACTCAGTTATAATTGGAAACTTAAGGAAATCAGAAGGGATGAAACATTTTTACAATGCAAAAAGTTCTTTTGGCAATGTAAATTCCTTAAATATCTAGAAATTGCAAATTGTTTGTCAATTGAATTGTTCGACAAGTCACTATGTTGAATACATTCATTACTAGCAGATCAACTAATGTAATGGATCTATGTCAATGTATGTTCTAGGTTCAAGGAAAATACTATGGTTAATTTATTTACCGGGGTAATTTTATTTTCTTAAAAGTATTTATCGAAAGTACTAATATTTTGAACTTATTTATGTAGAAATGGCTCAACCCGATAACAACGCTTTAAGTTCGGTGTTCAAAACATTCTTTGATCGTCCAGAACTTACTGGCTAAAACTTCAATGATTGGTATCGCTCCCTAAGAATTGTTCTGAGAGTAGCGGGTACTATTGATTACTTGTCCACGCTGTTTCCGGCTAACCTTGCTGAAGGAGCTTCTGAAGCCGAAAGGCTCACTCACGCTGCTGAAGTTAAGAAGCACTCTGATGTGGCTTGCTTAATGCTTGGGAAAATGTCATCTTCTCTTCAAAAGAAGCTTGAGCTATTTCCTCCTATGCGTATGCTTGATGAAATCAAGTCAATGTTTGAGAAAGCCCCAAGCTGTGGAGATTTACGACTTAGTAGATGCTTTGCATAGCTGTAAGCTTGGTTTAAAAATGCGCGCATCATTGCGCAAATTGCACGCATTAATGCATTGCATTTAAAATTTCGCATCGGGGTGCCTAATGCATTGCCATCCCAGATTGCGTTCGCATTAAACCGCAATTTACCGCATTTGTGTAATGCTAGCAACGGTAGCAATTGTCGCAATCTAGTACTTAGGTCATTTTTGTCAAATTTTAACCATATAAAAGATACCTACGTATTTTAATGGATCGTTAAGATAAAAATTGTAAAAAAATATCTAAAACAAACACAATAACAAAAATATAGTATCTTGCGTTTACTGAGTATTTTTTTTCAAGATTTAGTTTCGACTTATTTGTGCTAAAAAGGGATTATGGGACTAATCTCAATATGATAGTAACTTATTTTGTAACTTTATTTCACATACTTCGTACTAGATAGACTATACTATTTCTAAATATATATTTTACCTAATTTTATACTAAACGCATCGCGTCCAAATTGCGCTCGCAATCGCATCACGCATTACGCAATGGCTTTTGGGACCTTTAGCGCAATGGATCGCAAAACGCAATTTCAAACCAAGGCTGTAAGCAAACCCCTGGGAAATCCACAAGTGCACATTACATAGAAATGAGAGGTTACATGGTACAACTCATCGCACTAGGAAAATCCTATGATCATGATATGGCGATTAACTTGATCAATAGGTCCCTTAACAAGGACTTTAATGATTTTGTTAGGAAGTATAATATGCATTGCACGGGGATGACAAATAATGATTTGCATGCAATTCTCATTAACTATGAAAAAGGGTTAAAGGACAAGGCTTCTATCTCTACTCCTCAAGTACTAACCATACAAAAGGGTAGAGTGACTAGCCAAAACCGCAAGCGAACAAAAAGATGAAAGGCAAGGGCAAGCAAGTTGCGACATATAAAAAAACTAAGCAGAACTTTGTCAAGAAGAATCAATCTCAAAAGGATGAGGCTTGTCACCATTACACTGCAAGTGGCCACTACAAGAGGAACTGCCCTCTTTACCTCGAAGAGTTGCGAGAAAAGAAGAAGAAGTCTGAGCTAAGTGTTGCAGCTTCAGGGATTTAAGCTGGAAAGGAAGCTATCCTATGGGGAACAATATCTGCAAATGGGCAATGGAGCACAAGAAGCTATTGAAGCTATAGGAACCTTTAATTTAGTTTTACCTTCGTGT
Source organism: Glebionis coronaria (assembly GCA_025667525.1). Taxonomy (NCBI): domain Eukaryota; kingdom Viridiplantae; phylum Streptophyta; class Magnoliopsida; order Asterales; family Asteraceae; genus Glebionis; species Glebionis coronaria. Next base: position 728,723 of record JANFOE010001364.1, on the reverse strand, counting down.
TTAATACTGATCTTAAACGATTGTCAGTATGCACCTTAAATTGTTAGGGATGTTATTTCTTTTTCTTGTCTGTTAAATCTTGGATATGTTCACACTATTGATAATAATGGAATTTCTGTTTTCAAAGATGGTATTTTTCATTTTAATGCAATTTTTGTGAATGGTGTGTTTGAAATAGACATGCATGATAATTCCAAGTATAATATTAATTATGTCTTTAGTATGAGTAAGAAGAGAAAGTTTGACAAGAACCCTTCTTATCTTTGGCATTGTAGACTTGCCCATATTGGAAAGACACGCATACAAAAGCTTCAACGTGGAGGGCTTTTGGAAAATATCAATGATGAATCATTTGATAAATGTGAGTCTTGTATCTCTGAAAAGATGACCAAGAAACCTTTTAACAGCAATATTGAAAGAGCTAATGATCTACTTGGTTTAATACACACTGATGTGTGTGGACCACTTAGACATGTGTCAGGAAAGGTGCTAGCTACTTCTTAACATTTACGGATGATTATATCCGTTATGGATATGTTTATTTACTTAAACATAAACATAAGGTATTTAAAACATTCAAAGTATTTAAAGCAGAAGTAGAATTGCAACTAGGAAAGAAGATTAAAGCTCTTCGTTCCGATAGATGTGGTGAATATTTAAGTCAGAGTTTAAAGATTATCTAAGTGAGAACGGAATTGTTCAGCATCTTACTTCTCCCTATACACCACAACAAAATGGTGTACCCGAAAAGAGAAAACATACACTATTAGATATGGTGCGATCTATGTTTAATCTTACAACTTTACCATTATCTTTTTGGGACTATGCCTTACAATATGCGGTTCGCATTTTAAATATGGTTCCCACGAAGAAGGTTAGTAAGACACCATATGAACTATGGCATGGAAAAACGCCATATTTGTCTTATTTAAAGGGCTCGGGTTGCGAGACGTATGTAAAACATGACTCGGGTGATAAACATCCAATAGCGATCTGTGAAATGTATCTTTGTAGGATACCTTAAGGAAACTATGGGTTACTACTTTTATTATCCACCCTAAGAACAAAGTTATTGTTTCTAGGTATGGATACTTCCTTGAAAGTGATCTTGTAAATCAAGAATTCAGTAGGAGAATTATGATCTTGAAGAGATTCATATAGATACATTACCTTCTCAAAACACTAGCGAAATAATTCATGTAGAACCAGAAAGTCTGGTGGTTCCACAGGAAATAATTCCTCTACGTAGGTCTGAAAGGACTATACGTGCACCAAACAAACTATGTCTTATCATAGCAGATGATGATGATGATGATGATGAAATAGGGGATCTTGGAGAACATGCTAATTATAAATCCGCCATGCTTGGTCCTGATAAGGATAAGTGGATGGTTGCTATGGATGAGGAAATGAAATCCATGTAAGTTAATGATGTTTGGATTCTTGTAGATCCACCACCTAATGCTAAAGTAATGAGACATAAGTGGATATACAAGAAGAAAACCGATAAGGATGGCAAAATACAATCCTATAAAGCTCGTTCTGTAGCTAAAGGTTTTACTCAAAATTTTGGCGTAGACTACGAGGAGACATTTTCTCCTATAGCAGACTTAAGAGCTATTAGGATTCTTATAGCTATAGCAGCATACTATGACTATGAGATATGGCAAATGGATGTTCAAACTGCCTTCTTGAATGGCCGCTTAGATAAAGATATCTATATGCAACAACTGGAAGGGTATGTTGATGCTAAAAATCCAAAACGTGTATGTAAACTTCAAAGATCTATCTATGGTTTGAAGGAAGCATCACGTCAATGGAATAAACAACTTGATGAAGAAATCAAGAAGTTTCGATTTATTCAAAATCGTGATGAGCCATGTGTATATCGCAAAGCTAGTGGGAGTGATATAGTATTTCTAGTCCTATATGTTGATGGCATATTAATCATGGGAAGTAACATTCCAAGACTTAAAGCTGTTAAGGATTATCTTGGTAAATATTTTTCTATGAAGGATTTAGGAGAAGCTGCATATATTTTGGGAATTAAGATTTATCGAGATAGGAGTAGACGGTTAATTGGTCTTAGTCAAGATGCTTATATTGACAAAATATTGAAGTATAATATGCATAATTCTAAGAAAGGTTTCCAACCTGTGGAAGTTAAGCATAATTTAAGTCATGAGATGGATGCATCAACTCCTGAAGAGGAGGCATACATGCAGAAGGTGCCTTATGCTTCGGCTGTAGGATCTATTATGTATGTTGTAAGATACACAAGGCCTGATGTGGCGTTCGCTCAAAAAATGGTCATTCGTTACCAACAGAATCTAGGGAAGCTCTACTGGACTGCTGCTAAACATATTCTAAAGTATTTGAGGTAAAATAGAGAAATGTTTTTTGGTCTTCGGAGAGAAGCCAGTACTTAAGGAGTACGAAAGAAATGTGGTTTGGATTAGGAAGTTTGTTGAAGATCTTGGAGTGATGTCTTCAATCAAATAACCTATCGATATGTACTGTGACAATTCTGCTACAATCAAATTCGCCAATGATGCTGGAATCATGAAGGGCGCCAGACAATTTAAGCGTAGACATCACTACGTCCGAGAACAAGTGGAAGCTCGTGAAATCAAATTAATAAAAGTTCACACAGATGATAACGTAGTTGATCTTTTTACAAAGGCTTTGCCTAGACCAAAGGTCGTTAAGCATGTTAAAGCAATTGGGCTTCAATTAGCTAGTGATTTCATGTAAGTATGTGATTAGTATTTGGATAAAGGATGTTAAGACATTATTATTTAATGAAATAAAGTTTAGGTTACGTTTATTCTTGTTATTTAATTTTGTGTCCTATTTTACTTGTTTGAATCCATGAATAATTTTGTATTCTAAATGTCAGGTGTCGATTAATAATATGGGAGTATTATTAAATTAAGACAATTCAAAATTGCGATAGAGTATACTTGAAAGTATATTGATCAATTTTGGATGAAATTCGATGAATCGAATATTTGACGTATCCCAACTATATGATTTTACTTTGTGGATCTTTGTCATTAAGTAAATCGTAAATAGTTATCCTCAGACCTGACCTACCAGGAAACTGTCGTGAATCTAGTGCATTTTTGTGAAATAATCTAACGCTAAACGTAACTAGTAGCTATAAGGATTATTTTCAGAAGTGTTACAAAAGTCATAAGTTTTGCTTGTAGTCAATATGGAATTTATTTTCTCCAATTTTGTTTTGGAGTTTTAATATAGCTGGTGTAACATCCCACTTTGATAAATGGAATATCAGAGGATAATTATGGCGTGTCATCAAAGCATGAAAGGAAATATGTACAAACATACATGAACAAAAGGGAAAAACGGAATCAAACATCGGTTCCTAAACATAAGCCCAAAACATAAAGAAAGTAAATGAATTGAGATGGACAAAACAGGTGTCCAAATAAGCATATGTATAAGAAGGCAAAAGGAGAAGAAGTCTAAGGCATCTTCCATCCTATGCACGTCCTCCAAATGCTCAAGTCTATCCATGGGTACCTGCCGTTTTGGGACATGGAAAGGAAAGTAACGGCTGAGTAATGCGCTCAGTGAACGGATATATGATAATGAAATGAATAGCATAAACATACGTAAGGTGAACTGGAAATATAAAATGATAGTGTAACGAAATACTGTAAGTCCTAAAAAACCTTGTGTAAATTCAATAAACTGATTTATTTCTCTAAAAAGACTTATGTTTATTTTGTATTGAAAATTGTATTTTAAATATGCCCGGATCCCATATAGGTCATGGTATAACAACGTGCATGAATACTTGGAGGGGTGACCTCGTCTTGCAATTAGAGGGGCTGCCTCTAATTAATATATAAAAATGAGTGGAGGGATCAACTCCTGTAACGGATGCAAGGCACACACAACAGTTACCATGAAAATATACTACTTGTCCTAGGATGCACCCATTCTCCCCACATGATAATAATAATACTGGTCAAAACTGTAAAGGGACGCTGCGAGCAATCACTCTCACCGCAGAAGAGTCATAACACCGGTGCCTACAGTGCTATGGTTATGGAACCCCCAAAACTAGGTGAAGCTGGCATGCATGTATATAGCTCAGGCAATCTAAAATAATCATACATATACTGATGTGTTTAAGACACTTAAACTACTGGGGAAAACAGATGGCTGCAAACGAGGAATCCTAATATAGGAAGAAAGACGTCCTTACTGAAGGACGGAATATCCGTACCTTATGTCCAGTAAATGAAGACGAAAACGAACGTAGATGATCACTCCGACTTCACAATAGCTACACAATGAAGGGAAATGAATAAGAGTCGGTCTTACTTATACATACTTGTTAATTACTTTACATGACGTGTTCATACTTATTATACTTTTTCTCGTCGTGTCTTATTATTTCATGTTTTAATCATGTATTTCTTAATGTTCCATGTGTTTTAGATTCATGTTTTTCATGTTTTAAGTGTTATTATACTTGTTATAACATAATGAGTAACTTTCCAAAAATAGCAGGTTTCCATATATAGTAACTTTCCAAAAATAGCAAGTTTTCTTAAATAGTAAGTTTCTAAAAATAGAAAGTTTCCATATTTAGCATGTTTCTATAAATAGTATGTTACCATATTTAATGTATTACCATAAATAGCATGTTATCATATTTAGTATATTTCCATATTTAACATGTTGCCATAAATAACGTACTTCTATAATTAACATTTTTCCATATTTAATTATATGCTTATTTTATAACATGTATTATTATATTATAAAGTTTAATAATTAATAAATACTTATCTTAACATACTATTATTAATTAATAATGTCATGTCATGTTATTATAAGTTAATATTAATTAATAATATTACCTATTCCATGTTACTAAACTTTACCTTAAAAAGATATTAATTAATTAACCTAAGTTTTAATTAATTAAATCCATGTTCATGAATAATTAAATAATTAATTATTATATTATAAGTTTCTTTATATAAATGTACATGCATGTTATATCATAATTTTATTTAAATAAACATAACCTAAGTTTTAATTTTAATTAAACCAAAATTAATTAATAAACCTAATTAATTAAATCATAATGTAAAGTATTTTTGGTACTTGGTTTAATTATGTATTATTGAAAAATATCAAGTTCCCGAGCCCCAACAAGAACCCACCGAGACCATGGGAGGTCTCGGCTTCGCCTCGAACACCACAAGCCACCACAACCTTTCGGCTGTGGTTTCTGTCTGACCACCAACAGCAGCCACCGACTACTTTGTCGGTGCCACATCTTGCCCAAGCTACCCCTGGCTACAGCAGGGTCTCCCCTGTTCGAACAAAGTTCCCACTGGCACAGTCCGATACCCACTGCCCTGGATCCGTTCCCCCTGTTTGGGGCCTGTGACATGCGGCTGACCAACCCAACACCACGACCGACAGTGGTTGGTAGCCACTGTCGGACCAACAACACCCTTGTTGGGTCCGTGGTTGGCGGTTGTGACAAACAAAACACCCCTATGACTAACATAAATCCAACCCGAATCCCCTCCTTGTTTTTAAACACGTTTTAATTTTCTAAATCATGGAATCTTGATTGATTAAACATAACAAAACGAGAAAAGGGATTAGGATTTACCACATTCGCGTTTTAGGGTTTTAGGAATCAAAACTCACGAACACAACCTTGTTCTTAATTCAAACCCACGACTTTTCCTTGGTTTCTGTGTGTGAGCCGACGGCAGCAGGAAGATGGAAAAAATGAACAGTCGTTCCTTGCTGTTGTGGTTTGTTTTAGGGTTTTATGATATCCTAAATTATGTATACTCCTCTCGTGTTTTATTTAGATATGGACTAGGACTCATATTGGGCCAAGGGCCCATTCCTTTCTTGTTTCTTTTTTTATACACACAGCCCAACACACACTCTGTAACACCCCACTTGGATAAGTAGACCGTTACGTGTATTTATGGCGTGCCATCAAAACATATAAGGTAAATGTCTTAAAACATTAATTGGCCATAAAGGAAATACCAAAAGCAAACATCGGTAATCCAAACATATGCTCAAAACATGAAAAGTAAATATTGAAAGAAAGGACTAAACAATGTCCAAACAGGTAAATAAATGTATGAAGTGCATGAGTAAAGAAGTCTGGATAGCTTCCACACAAATGCAAGTACTCTCAGAATCCTAAGAGCGTCCTGGTGTACCTGCCGTTAGAACATGAAAGGAAACTACGGCTGAGCATAACGCCTGATGAACATATATAAAGCATGATAAGAATTACTGAAATGAAGCAGATAATAAAATACTGAAGCTGTAAGGCTAAAAAGTAAAGTGCAGCGGAATAAACTGTGTATGTTCTGAAAGTCTGGTTTATAACCAGTTAAACTGAACTATAAACTATTAAATCTGAAAACATGTATTTACTGTATTTTAAATGCCAAGAGCTTATATAGGTCATGTGCTGTAAAAACGTCTGCATGAATACATGGAGGGGTGACCTCGTCATGCTGTAGAGGAGTGACCTCTAAATAATGTGCTGGGTGGAGGGATCAACTCCAATGTGAATGATGTAGAGCACACACCACATTCACCTGATACGCTGTAAACTGATAAACTAGGATGTATCCATACGCCCCGCTAATAATACTGATAAATGGTCAAGCTGAAATAAATAGGACACTGCGAGAAATCACTCCCCCGAAGAGGAGTTGATGAGACTGCTTTTATACATGGTCTCATCGTCCAAAACGGGCTTAAAACGGTTAAAATATCATAAAAAGTGCCATATATATGCTTGTGTTTGCTCAATGTGTATTTTAGGTACGGATATCGAGAAAAAGACAAAAGATCACAAGAATCAATCTAAAACGAACACAGGAAACGAAGCCGCATAATGAACCGGGCCCTAGTGTTGATTTTCCAAGATAAAGTCCTTGAAGAATTGAAGATTGTACAAGAAAGGTCCTTCATCATTGAAGAATTGACACTTTATACCCTTGTATATTCATAATTACAAGTTTGGTCCCTAAAGTTTGTCAAAGTTACAAAAAGGACCCTCAACTTTGAAGAATTGGCAAGAATGGTCCCTATAAAATGAAGACTTGTCACTTTTAGTCCTCCACAAAGTCAATCATACAAGTGAAGACCTTATAGTATGAAGACATGTCAAGAATGGCCCTTCAAATATCATGAAATTACAAAACAAGTCCTTTATAACACTTTGGAAAATATTTTGTGGCCAAAGTATTAACTTTGAAACTTCAAATACAAAGGATGTTGAGTTTTTAAGCTTCCAAACTTCAAATGAAAACAATTTTGGAAATGAGGGACTAAAGATGGCCGACAATAATACATACCTAGACTAATCAGTAGCTGCCACATCACCCCACTAACACAATCCACCAATCAAATCCTCCCATTCTTCCACCTCACCCACCCCACTAACCGGTTTTTAAACTAATTAATAATTAGTTTTAAACTTGGCGCTAAACACCTAAACCTCTTCCTAAACAGATCAAAACCATGTTCTAAAAACCAAGAACACAATTGGGCTTTCACTGATCCTTTGAAATTAAACCTTAGTCTTTTCTAGAATTTTGATTAAGGGTTCACTTAATACAACCCCACCTTCAAACATGATACCACCTCATCCAATGAATCACATGGACCCTCCCCTGCTATAACTTTTGGGAAGAAGACAAAGACGCAAGTAAATCAACGTCCCAAAACTATGCTTCATTCCTATGCCAAGATGAACGTATAAGATCATTTGGAGACAACTTTGCATCTACAAAACTCCAAGACTAAGCACATGGACTTGAAAATTCAAACTTCACAAGGGCTTTTCTGGGACTTTAGCATTAGGGTTTACATTTGTTTATCTCATTTTCTAGAAACTTTGTAAGCCTATATAAGGAATAGGACTTCATTCATTTACTCTTGTTCTTGGTTTCTTTGGTCAAAACATTGTAAAGCCTTTTGTTCTATGAATGAGAAAAAAGTGTGTTTGTTTGTGACAAAATCCAAGTTCCATTTTGTTATTCTTGTTCTTGTTATCATTTACTTTCTTTAAGTTCGTTTCAAAAGTTGGTTTTAAGTTTTCCAAATTTTTGTTTCAAAAGGGTTTCAAAATCTCTGATTTTTCCAAATTTCTTGTTCAAGCACTTGAGGTATTTGGATCATAGATTGATCATCTCACCCTGATAAGAAAATTATAAAGGTGAAGTGAAGTCTTGGTTTGGGAAGATTCAAGTTGTGGGGACAAAATCTTGGAAGAAATATGGTTACTTTTCTTTGCAACTTCATTTATCTGTTTTACTTTATACCTGTTCTAACCCCTTGATTCTTGTTTAACTCACACTATAAGCCAGCTTGTGGTGTTAGGACATCAAGGATTAAGGTTGTTTGCTCTTGTTTGTTCTATAATAGCTCACTTGTCCAAACCATAAGCCTTCTTTTGCTTCACTCCATAACTGCAGTAGTTAAGGCGCTCTTTCATTTCATCAGAGATACCCCTAACTTGACCTAGTTATTGGTCAAGCTTATGGGAGCATTGCTGCCTCCCATAGGAAGTAAGTGGGAGGAGGTATCACCTTCTTTTCATCTCTTTTTAAGTTTCTTGAAAAAAATTGCATGTTACTTTAATTTGCCATATGTTTTTGTCATGAGTGTTCTTGAATGATTTTGCTTAGTTAAGATTATTTGGAGTTTGTTTAAGGTTAATTACTATGTTTTGAAGTTTGGATCTAAAAAAATACTTTGAAAAATTTGTTAAGTAGATTTAAAGGGTGTTTAGGCTTTTATAATTTGTGAGTGTTAAAAGTAACAAAGTAGGTGTAAAGGTCACTAGTGTGTTTGGTTCTGCTTTTGTGAAGTTTAGTGCTTAATACCTGCATAACTTGGGACTAAAACATTGAATCTGAAATCTCTGCTAAAAACAAGTCTGTTTTAGGTCGAATTGAACTGAAACTTTTTCACCAGTTGGATATCATGTTTACCTAGGGTTATATGCTCTTAGTTTGGATATTTTCCTGCTAGTTTGTTGGAATTCGTAGCTCAAAGTTCACAATTGTGTCAAGTGCATCAGAAGAATACATCAGACCTAGTTTCTTTCATGTCTGGGCATTAATTGTTTAAACTGTACTAATTGGCTTGGTGATTTGTTGTTTTCTTGCTTGTTCTTGACTCCCTACAACTCACTGGTTTTAGGGGTGCTATTATTGTCCAAAAACATCCACTTAAACAACATTAATTCAACTTTTTCATTTCAAGCAGTGGGAACTCCTTTCCCACTGGCAGTTATAAATTCGGGTTAGCTTAACAATAAGCATTTCTGGCTTATTTCTTTGTACAACAACTTTATATTTGTAATAAATCTTACTTATTTCACCTAATTAGCTATTCTAGAAGTTTGTGGCCTTTGACTTTAGGGTTTGACTAGAAAACGAATTAGTTTGACTTTTTCAAAAGTGCTTATTCTTCATTTCAGCTTATTGGATTAGCTTATTGAAAATCTTTTTGATTATTTGTCTTAATTAAGTGATTTGAATCATTTTTCAAGTTGAATCGGCTCTTGATTCAGCCTAGAACTCGAAAAGGACTATTTTGTCGTTTTGTGAAGAGAGCTTTGGCTTATTTCAGGCTTATTTATTGAGCTTTTTCAAAATTTCTTTTTATAAACAGCTTTATAAACTCAAGAGAAGGATGTGTGTAAAATTTCAGCTTATGGCATTAGCTTATGGCTTAATGGGCCAAAAAGCCCATTAAGAATAAGCTGAGTGTTTGATAAGCTATGATAAGCTCACTTTCAGATTTTGGGCCTTTAGAGTTTTTTTTAAAAATCCAATTTTAAGCTAGACTAGAACTTTTGGGCTTATTTGGTTGACTTTTTGCTTATTGAGCCAAAAGCCCATTTAACTTGAACTGTTTTCATTTTTGGCCCATTTGGAGGCCCATTAGGGGTATTTAGGTCATTTCACTTTCATTCCTGGTTTTATGAAGTTAAAATAAACTAGTTTGCAAGTTTTTAGAATTTATTATAAATTTAGATTTTTTAATATTATTTTAATATTTATTTTTAGTTTTTATCATTTTAAATAGTTTTAATTGGTTTTAAATTTGGCAAAATACTTTTTAGCTTAATTAAGTTATTTTGGAGGTTTACAAATTGAAAAATCGTTATTTGGGCTTTTTATTAATTCAATTGATTTTTAGGGCTTTAATTAGCATTAAAAATTTAATTATTAATTAAATAAAAGGTTTGAAAAAGTTTTGATTATTTGTAAACTCTAATTGGATTTTTAGGATTTTTTTTGTGATTTTTTGGGAATTTTTAGAGTAATTTGTAATTTCGTCACGTTTTACGTCTTATCATTTGTCGTAGATTAATTTTAGTCGTAACCGTCATCATTTTCCTTTCCTCTTTTCTTTCTTAATATTAATCTCAAATACCATCAAGTTTAACACACACATTAAGCGTCCTCGAGAACGAACTCACAAAAGGGTCATAAGGGTGTTGATTTTCCTAAATCGATTCCTTTAATACTTACCGCTTTTACCTTGATTTCCTAAACAAGTGTGATTATACTACATATTAGGAGTCATGACACCGGTGCCTCAAGTGTCATGGTTACGGTACCTCCGTAACTAGTACATAACTGGTCATGCTTGTATATAAAGCTCAAGTGAAGGATCGTGTTTTTCTAAGGATTTAGCAAGTTATGGATTAACCTATTGAGATGGATGGAGAATGGAGAAACTTAGAGAGAGAAAGAAGAGAGAGAAAGGAGAGAGTCGAAAGAAAGATGAAATTTATGAAATGGTTAAGTGTTGAACCCCTCCTAACATGCTAGGAAGGGGTTTATATAGCCCACCCTACATGTGGGCTATATGGGCTATATTGGATCACGAGCCCAATATCATTGGAGTGACCGATCCTTTCTAAATACGTAAAAACTGTTGGGTCAATTCAGTGCCTGATTTGTCCCTTGCACAGGATTTGGATGTAAAGTATCCTAAGTAGTGTGCCCACTAAACTTACGTATGTTATAAGTTCAGTGTGTCATTCTTTAGAGTTCTTTAGAGTCTATGAGATAGACTCGTCATTAGCTGAGGCGGATCTCAGTAAGTGTGCAAAGAATCAAGGATGATGGAGTTAGTAAGTGATGACATAATAGCTTACTAACTCCTCAAGACTATTACTGATTACAAGACCTGAAGATGTTAAGAAGACCTGAAGAAGTGTCTTATGTATTAGTGGGCACATGTCTTATTAGCAATGAAGACAAAGGTTCAAGAGGAAGGCTTACTTTGTCAAAGGTGCAAAAGATGAAGACAACAAAGTACAAGGTGGTTACTTGTACTTTAGTAAAGCTTCTCAAGGAAGCTTCACACTCCCACTATATATATGTGGTCCTTGTAATAGAATAGTTAATGATTCCTACCCACAGAAACAAACATGTAACACTTTAGTGGTTTAGGGTTTCATCCTCCCATTGTTGCATAAGCTTAGCTAGCTATGAACATGGGAGTTTAGTTTGTCATTCATCGCCCGGTTGTTGTTCCGCAAACAACCGGGCAAGTCATGTATAATTGTTGATTCATTATTAATAATATATACATACGATGAAAAGTACAAGCTTGTGTTATTAGTTAGTCAATTGGTTTAATTGTGCAAATGTTCTTAATTGTTCTTCACAGATTCGATGTTTGCACAAGATTCGTGGACCAACAATTGGTATCAGAGCGGGTTGGATTAATTACTATCCAGATCCGTTCAAAAATGGCAGCTAATAACATTTTTTTAGGATGGTCAAATTCATCAGTATGTTAAAAAACTGCATATGCAGTAGCAGTTTTTGAGGGGGAGATAACACTGATGATAGACTTTTGTTAAATATTACCCCACAAATCCTATCCAAAACCCCTCCCAACCCACGTGTCTTACATCTTACCCCATACCCACCACCGACAAAAAAAAAAAAAAAAAAAAAAAATCTTACCCCTACTCTACCTCACCGTCACTTTTAATAAACAAAAATCACTTTAACAGACAATCTCCCACCCACGACCTTCATCAACAACAAACAGATCCATATCACATCAAAAAAATCATCCACACCGATTCACTCATTTCCTTCATCACCCACCGAATATACTTATCTCAAAAAAAAAAAGAATTTCATCTATCTTCTAAATCAATCATTACGCAAACAACCAGATCCTAAAACTTAACACCAGATTCACAAAAAAAAACCGAATCTTTCTGCTATTAAACCCTCTCACTACAAAAAGGATTACGAAAAATAAAGAGATGAATTCATCCTAGTGGCCACAGGATGGGATTCGATTTTATTGAATAATCGATAATTTTTTTAAGCGGACTCATAAGATTCAATAGTTTTCTGGTTGTTCGATTTGTTGTTACGGTTGATTGCTGTTGAGATTAGATTGATGTAGTTGAACTGGATTGGAGATGGATTCAGGAATATGTGGGTAAAGATGTTGTTGATGTTGCGGTGTATTGTGAATCGAAGGGTATATGAGATAGTGGTCGATGTTATTCGATTGAAGTTGATATGCATTGGTTTGTTTAAAATAGAGCGTCTTAATCAGCTGGCCTCTCAACCCAAGGTAGGTAGTGTCGTGGTGATTTAAACTGATGACAACATCAGTGAAAGTATTTGTTTAGCCCATATGAAGGGTGTTGAGTCGAAGTGAACACAACAAAGATTCATAGCTCATGACTTTAGAAAATGGAGCTGAGATGAAATCAAAGGAATCGCTGGCAGCTGATACAGGCCCACGATTGATGGTGTGTGATGGCTATAATTTTCATAGGCTGTGATGTAACACAGCTTGGTTTAAATCGCAGCTGAAGTAACCAAGCTGATGAATCCCAAAGACCCCTGGAAGGTCCTGCAAAAATGAATCATCAGCTGGTAAAAGAATAAGCTGACAAGATGTCCAAAAACCTGTCCATCAGCTACTTTTCTGGCTGTGTTGCCTGTTGAGCTTCAAATATAAGCTGACAAAAAAATTGGTGAAGCTAAAGAAATATGGGTAATGTGTAAAGGATGGCTGATTGATTGGTTATTCTGGACCTCCAGCAGATGGGCTCCCATCAGTATTACTCTAGTCGCTGGACCCTACTCAGCGACCTTTTTTATCAGCTGTTGGTCAAAAGTCAGAGGTTTGTAGTCGGTTTGGCATATAGGAGTGCTGCTTGTATCAGCTTTAAAGAAGCTGATGTAATGGCAAGAAGCTGATGTAATGGTAAGAAGCTGATGAAATGGGTGTCATGGATATTGCACAAATGTGAAGGGGTTTAATAGGTAGTAAAAACCGCAGCTGTGATGAGAAACAGCTGAAAAGGTGTGCTTAAGAGTTGCTGGCTGTGATGTTCAATGTACCTCGAATAGATATTGGTTGGTATATGTTAAATGAGGTCGAATTATAAAGTCTAGTGGTCGATATGGTTTATCAGGGGTGTGAGCGTGTCCGCTGAATCAACCCAAACTTGTTGGTCAAAGCACAACCAACAAAAGTCTTTAATCAGCTGTGATACTCGATCAAGATGTTTATCAGGGTTGATGTTTATTCAGGGGAAACAAAAAGAAGTTGTTGATGCTGCGGTTGATTTTTTTGTGAAATAAAGTATCAACAGTAATTGATCATCAGGCGTTTGGCAAACCAAAGAGGATGAAACCACAAGCTGATGGACCTTTCCTCTGAACTCCCAGCCATGTATGAACCCCTGAACCCCTGTGATGAACACCCGCTGAATCCCCAGGGTCGCTGAACACACAGTCGACCCCTGTCCCTGAAACCATATTTGTGAACCTAGTCGCTGAAGAGAAGAACCCCAGATGTCTGACCTCATTTCTGAACCCCTGTCACTAAAGCTGTGACCCCAGGTCAACGAACCCAGGTCATGTATGAACCCCAGGTCAGCAAACCTTAGGTCAGCGAACCCTAGGTCAGCGAACCCAGGTCAGAGACTCCTAGACCAGTGACCTTACACAGTCAGTGAACTTGGTCAGCCCTGAATCTTTTTCTTCTCAGGACCCCTGTCCTTAATCTCTGTCAATGGACCCCTGTCCCCAACTTCTCTCTTTGGACCCCTGTCCCCAAGTTCATAATTCCCCTGTCTCTGAACCCACAGCTAAATATCCCACAGTCATTTCTCATAATCACAGCCGAAACTCTTCGCTGATATAAAACCCTGTCAACAGCGAACCCCTGTCAAAAGATGCTGCTAAAGCTGCATATTTTGAGGGGGAGAGAACCACGGACATACACACCGCTGTGATATATATGCCGCTGTGATCCACATGCAACTGTGATATACCCACCAAACCTATACCCACCCAAACCATACACAAAACAAAACCAAAAAAAAAAAAAATAAAAAAAAATAAAAAAAAAAATCATTTTAACAGGTATTCGCTGGCAAGATGACCAGCTGAACAACATGCTATCTTCAGAGCCTTCAGCTGTTGAAGGACTTGGCCACTCAGGATTTTTTTCTCACACCAAGACAAAGAAAGAAGATATGTTCACAGCCCCCCCTCCCCACCCCAGCAGTTGTCACCCTCCCCTACCCCGCTGTAACCACAGCCACAGAGTTTTTGAGAGACCAGGTTGTGTTACAGGGGTTTGATGAAACATTTATTTTACAGGGGTTTGATAACATCAGGTGGTTGATTGGAGATGAAATTCAGGGGGAGTTGTATTTCAGGCGAGATGAAGACCATCACGCTATGCTTGTGTACTAGTATGTAGCCGGTCAAAACTTGCTTGGTTCCCTAGCAAATTTTGAGGGGGAGAGAAGCGAGGACAGAGGTAAACTTGTGTTTATGTGAAGAAACACCAAGTTTACTCAAGCTACATACATACTATCATACACAACACATAACCTTCAGGGACTCAGAATGTTTACATTTGGCTGATTGAGCAAAGTCACTGAAGATGGGTTGCTGAACAAGTTGCATTGTCTGATCTTCTATGGTTGCTGCGTCAACCATTGACCACACTTCTCTGATTGAAGGTAAATGAACTCGTGATCTACATTGATATAATATGCTACTTTAATATATGCTAGGGTGAAGCATATGGTCTTTATGGCAAAGCATATAATATACTTCACTGATGACCTAAAGTGAAGTTACCTTTATGAGTTCTATATAAGCATCAGGGAATGGGTTCAAATGTTTCTCAAGTACAAGATCAGACATTGCAGTTCAGTAACAACTACAACAGGTATAAGACGATACAAGTTAGCGGATGACTTGAACTAGTAAAGCTAGTTATTCTTGGTATTCATTGTTGTAACATAGCAGGTAAGAAGAAGCCTTTATGCTCACTTACTGCTATTTAACTTAGGCTACTTTTCTATCCAAATAGGGGGAGATTGTTGGGTCAATTCAGTGCCTGATTTGTCCCTTGCACAGGATTTGGATGTAAAGTATCCTAAGTAGTGTGCCCACTAAACTTACGTATGTTATAAGTTCAGTGTGTCATTCTTTAGAGTTCTTTAGAGTCTATGAGATAGACTCGTCATTAGCTGAGGCGGATCTCAGTAAGTGTGCAAAGAATCAAGGATGATGGAGTTAGTAAGTGATGACATAATAGCTTACTAACTCCTCAAGACTATTACTGATTACAAGACCTGAAGATGTTAAGAAGACCTGAAGAAGTGTCTTATGTATTAGTGGGCACATGTCTTATTAGCAATGAAGACAAAGGTTCAAGAGGAAGGCTTACTTTGTCAAAGGTGCAAAAGATGAAGACAACAAAGTACAAGGTGGTTACTTGTACTTTAGTAAAGCTTCTCAAGGAAGCTTCACACTCCCACTATATATATGTGGTCCTTGTAATAGAATAGTTAATGATTCCTACCCACAGAAACAAACATGTAACACTTTAGTGGTTTAGGGTTTCATCCTCCCATTGTTGCATATGCTTAGCTAGCTATGAACATGGGAGTTTAGTTTGTCATTCATCGCCCGGTTGTTGTTCCGCAAACAACCGGGCAAGTCATGTATATTTGTTGATTCGTTATTAATAATATATACATACGATGAAAAGTACAAGCTTGTGTTATTAGAATAGTCAATTGGTTAATTGTGCAAATGTTCTTCATTGTTCTTCACAGATTCATTATTTGCACAAGATTCGTGGACCAACAAAAACGTATTTCCAATAATCTCCCCCAAAGGGAGGTCACTCCAAGTTACAATGTCCTATATAGTCTATAGCTCGTGATCTATGCTAATAATGATGTGACCGAGACTTTCCTTGGAAAAACGTATTTCCAACAATCTCCCCCAAAGGGAGGTCACACCATTTTACAAAATCTTAAACCTAGCATACTATGCTTAAGTCTTCGATCTTGTTCTTGTGAATATGCTTGATGTGATCATTGACTTTAGCCTTGAGCATGTTTCCTTGCCTTGACCTTGTGCATTCATCGCTTGTGATATTCGCCTCTTCGTGACTTCATGTTCCACATACTTATACCTTTATAATTCTTGAAAGCTTCAGAGTTTGATACAGCGGAAGACTTGACCTTCAAACTTTCTTGAATTCGTTGAAGTACTGAGTGCATGCAGTATAAGCATGTGGTGACGACTTCTTCTGGATTGTACACCGTAATGCCACCTTCTTGTTACGCTGCATAAGACAGTTAGCAACAAACCATATACACGGATGAAATGGCCTTGAATATTTCATTCTAATTCGGTAGCATTTTACCTCCGGTCGGTGAAGACCGTTGGACGATATTAAATATCGTACTTGTGGCAGGTAGTTTCAATAAAGAACCTCCTTGACAAGATTTCACGGGTAAACCCGTTCTCTTTACTCGACCGTCCAAAGCTGACTGCGAACGTAAAGAGTGAATCATTTGGATAATAATATCCGCATGATTTGAAGTCGTCAATTCATGTTCCTGGAACAAGTGAAATTCAATTAAGAACCGAACCATCGTTGCTTTCCAGTTGTCACGAGCTTAATTCGTATAGAATCTTGCAAGTTACCTACCAAGTGCTGTTTGAGGTTAACACTAGAAGGATTTCCACTCATCACTGTGAACACTAAGGTATCACTCTGAGTGTTCTGGAAAGATCACTGAGATATTGCGTAGAGGCCTGGAACGTGTTTAAATTCATTTAAGAATTAAACCACTGTTGCTTTCTAGTTATCACAAGTTTGATTCATAAAGAATCGCACAAGTCACCTACCATGAGCTTTTTGATGTTCGCTCAAGAAGGATTTCCATCTTCATTGTAAATACTTTCGTATTACTTAGATGTTCAGGCAAGATCATGAAGATTTTGCGTAGGACTCTTAAGATCTTTCTTACTTTTCACAGTGTGTGAAGAAGCAAGGAAATATGAAAGTGTGTCCTAATGAGATATTTGATGATCTCAAATGGCTCTAGACTCGATCGTGCATTTTGGATTTTAGTGATCAGAGGCTGGAGAGGAGTGCCACCTTTTCAGTACCAGTTTATTCGGAGTGAATAAATCAATAGATAATGCGTTGTCTCCGTGTGATTAAAACAAATATCTTTTAAGAGATATCTGAGTTAGCTGGGATGGGTTGTGCCTTGCATCACTGGGTCCATGATGTCTATCTTCAATATCAAGAATCATTAAAAATGATCTCAATAGCATATGAATTGACCCGGTTTCTGCCTAAGGTTGTAAGGAGGGCTTCTTTCTTTACACCCTTTATCTTTACAATTCTTTTTCATTCTTCAACCCCTTCAATGCTTACCAATACGTCATCACTAGCACCTTGTTGTGATTGTTCTAGTGCTAACTTAAGTACTTGGTCGACATTCAGCTACGTTCACAATCTTTCTCCATCTTTCCTAAGGACTACTATTTCTAGCTATGGAATGTCCTTGGGAAGATTCCTCCGGTTCTAGAGGAATCATTGGACTTTAACCTATCCTACCATCCTTATGTCACCACAATCTTCACCGTCGTGAATAGAGATGTTTTGGGTAAGTGTATGTCACCATGAAATCCATTTTGAAGTGCAAATCCATTTTGCTCCCCCTTAACATATGCCACGATATCCGAAAACATTTCGCACATGTCGGGATGAGCTAGCACGTTAAGTCAAACCATTTGTGATTAATCATTTCCCATATTAAATCACATTTTCTCCCCCATATTAAAAATATTAACCCAATCGATGTTTTTAATATCAATTGATTTAATAGCATTTTAAGAAAATTTGGGAAGAAAAATGCAAAGCCAATTATCTTCATGAATTACACAAGCTCCCCCTCAAATTAATGAGGGTGTACTTTAAATACCTTTTAAACACAAGTGTAAGGTATTTATCACGTGCAAAGATCATATATGGTAATGTAATCACAAGATTAGCGATTTATGAGGTTGGACCTGAATGATGGAGAACATCATATGAAAGAAGCACATGGTTCTTGTTCACGAATGTTGGTCGCCTCATCGCGTCTGAAGTTATCTCTTCACTCCATTTGATTGATATCATTGTCTTGACACCAACATGTGAACTTGGCACTTTCGGCGTCAAAGATTCTTAATGCTGGACAATTGCTCCCCCTCAATTGTTGACCCGTGTTCTATTGAAAGAGCTGTAGTCGCCGTTTGAGTAGTCGCATCGTCGAGTATGTAGATATCAATTGTAAATTGCTACGGTTGGTGGAGATGATAACTTCATAAAAACAAGATTTCTCTTGTTTTAACAAATAAATGCACTGACACGTACATAAATTCGTGTTAGATTGTGTTATAACATAAACACAATCCCTTACATGGTTATTAAGTAAACCATGCCCGAGAAAATTAATTCCCGTTGTTGAGTCAAAGCTTTCCGCTGAAATGCTTGACTTGAGTATGAAAAGCGGGTTACTATCTGAAATAATAGCAAACCATTTTGAGCATGTTTTAAAACATTTGAACTTCTGCTCGAACTTTATTTACAACCCCGTGTCATTATTGAATGACATTTCTAGAATCGTAAATATTATCGATTCCAGAAGACATGCTCTTTTTATCAAAACATTTTTTTTGAACACACAATTTTGAAAGATTTAGAAAACCTTTTTGAGAAATTCTCGAAAAATTGTGTTCAATGTTTTGAAAACCAATTACTTGAGCTTAAGATGTTGAATATCTTACAAAACGAGCTCAAGTCCGAGAAGTTGTAAACTTCCCATTGTTAAGGATAAGTTTATCATCGGCGATAAACTTTCCTTTATTTGAAGATCGGGTCATCATCTGATATTTAATGATGAGCCTTATATACGAGCTTAAAAACCTTTGAATGGTTTTAGGATAAGCTCGTGTCCAAGAAAACTTATTTTCTTGTTAAGAGGGTAAGTTATCATTGCGTAGATAAACTTCCCTGTCTCTGAAGTCCGGGTCATCGTCTGTCATTTAACGAGGAGCCATATACACGAGCTTAAAACCGTCGAATAGTTTTGATGAAAGCTCGTGTCCGAGAAAAATTAATTTCTCGTTTTGAGGGTAAGTTATCGTTGTGTAGATAAACTTCCTTTTATCTGAAGGTCGGGTCACAGACTGTAATTTGACTGTGAGCCAGTGTGCATGAGCTTAAAAACTTCGAATGTTTTTAATATAAGCTCATGCCCGAGAAAAATTAATTTCTCGTTGTTAGGATAAGTTTATCATCGGTGATAAACTCTCCTTTCTTTGATGAACGAGTTACAGTCTGTGATGTGACTATAAGTCCAACGGTAAGCTTAACTATGAATCTCCTGAGACACTTGTTTCTCCGATATCTGCTTCTTCACGAACCAAACTCTAAGAGTGTCCTTAGTTGAACGGTACACAACGATTGGACCGCTTCGTTCTTTTGGAACATCAACTTTGGTACCTGCATTCTCATTAGGAATTTGCATGCTTTGACGTGGGTTAGCGATATCAATTATAGAAGCACATGGGGGTTCACAATCGGCTTTACTTGTGTCAGAGGCGACCTGAGTAGATGATTCACTTATCTTAGCTGGCAAACGTTTCCTTTTATAGAAAACCCTAAGTTTAGGCTTAAGTGAAGTATCATCTTTATCAGTTTCCTCCCTAGTAGTCTTAGTAGAATCGAAGACTATCCTAGTTAAAGGGCTCTCGTTTCCTACAAGAGTGAAAGTTCTACCAGTGGGGCGCCACATTTTACCAATGGATTTGATTTTAGCTACCCACTGGGATTTAAGTCTAGCACGGGAGTTCACCTCATTAATCAATTTTTTGATACAGGAATCATGATTGGCTCTAAAGACACATTTCCTACATGTTTTACAAGTAGCATATTTAATGTCTGAGTAATTCCTAGATGATTGATCGATGCTCCTAGAAGATGACATGCTACGGTGAGCAGTATTGGGTAATCTAGAAGGCATCTGACTAGGTTTGACATTGCTATCTCTTACATGTGTCTTTTGCTTAGCTTCCCAAAGATCAGATTTATGGCAAACGTCATTTGAACTAGTTCTAGACGTGGTCTTGGTATTTTTAGGGAAACTAGGGGCAATCATCTGATTAGATCTTGCTAACACTGTTTTGATCACATTGGGCCTAGTTGCTGGAGTGACTGGTCTAGGAAACTGAACCAAATCAACTTGGGAGGCAAACCGCGGTCTCGAGGATTGTGGTCGCTCGGATCTAAATGCAGTAGGTTGTCTGACAGTCGGTTGTCTGACGAACTGATTTGTAGGTGGTTTCCCCAAGATTGATGGTTTTTCAAGCTTAGTGTCCACACTAGGTCCTCTAGTTTTCCTTAACTCGTTTTTCAACGCAGCTATAGCAAAAACCTTTTCCTGAACTTAGGCTTTTAACGTTTCATTCTCTTTAAGCACTCTATCTTGGGATGCCAATTTAGACTCTAGTAACTGAATTTGTTTCAAAAGATTATCCTTTTCAGCTTTAGAATCTAAAACTTTTTGATCCAATTTTCTTTCAAGAACAACGTTTGACTTTTTAAGTTTTTCAAAGTATGTTTCAAATTTGTCCGTTTTCTTAGAAAATTCAAGTTTGGCATCCTCAAGATCTTTTGATTGTTGAGCTACAATCGTTTCGAGCTCTCTAATCTTGGAATCAGAAGCAGTCAATGAAGCAGTGATAAGACAATTATCATGATGTTTAGCATTTCGAAAACTTTCTCCCCCATTATGACTCACATCGGATGAATCAGAAGTGGTATTTCTATCACTCTTTTCCATCCCATGTGTGTCATAATTAGGTCCAGAATGCTCAATGTGCGGCATGTCATCAGCATATACATCATAAAAACATTACATTGTACCATGTTTGCTGGCTCTGCGTCATAAATGGGTAAGGTGTCATCAAGAGAAATCTCGTGAACATTCCCCGACGTGCCACTGGTATCATGTTGTCCTCCTGATTCCGTGCTCTTTCCATCGTTAGGCTCCAAGTTGTCAACCGTATGACCATTCTCCTCTTGCATCTGCATCATTGATTCTTGCACTCTATTATCATATGCTTGCTGAAGTCGTGATCTTTGATAAATCAAAGACGAGACCGATGTCATGAGTTTCAATATTGTATCACGGAAAACTCGAAGCTCGGTATGTGTATCTCGAAGAAATGATTGGCAAATCACTGAACTTTCAGACGTGATGATATTGAATTGGAGGAAAGGCGTGAGTTGTGTCACAAGAGTCTTATATGCAAGTGCGGATGCAGAGTGATTAAAGTTTTCATGGTTGAGTTGCTCGGCGAGTTGGGTCAAAGTGGTGAATATTGAGTCGATGAATATATGACGATCTTGACCAAAGATTGTCAAAAATTCGCTCCCTCCTTGAATCCTCGAAAGAGTGACAAGATGAGACTGAAGCATTTGAAATGAAGTGATGCCACTTTTCCTAACTTTGTTTTGCATTGAATGCGATTCTCCTTTTGACATGTCGAATCGAACGAATCCATTGAATATCGATTAAAAATGACGTGGATGTTGTTGTTTTCGGGATTTTATAATACGTGAAGAAACTTAGAAACAGAAAGTCACGGAATATGACAAAACCAATGAAACGATCCGTAAATAAATTTGAAAAATCCACGATTGTAGATAAAAACCTTCTTCACGTACAAATAAAATATCTGATTAAAAATCCGTAGCCACGAAAAATAAAGCCCGTCACTTTGACTCGTCACTTTTGTTTACAAATTCGGCCGCACAAACTTTTAACCCGTCAAATATTTTACGACTTTGGTTCTTTCGAAATACCCGCCTCAACACGATGTACCAAAAAAAAATTAATAAACAAAAAATCTTACTTAACGAAAATTAAAAAAAAGTAAAAATAAAAAGAAAAGAAAATAAAATAAAATAATACTAAAATGAAATCTGATATCTTTAGAAAACAAAGCGAGTAGAAGTAATGTACCACACGTGTAACAAACGTGTCCAAAATAAATGAAAAGACGTGGTTGGTTTCTCCGTCCCCCCTTTTTGACTTCTCCAACACAGTAGTACCTCTTTTTTTTTATCAATTCTCTCTTCTCCTCAAAACTCTCACAAACCTCCGTTACTTTCTATGTTTATTTTCTCTCTTCTCCAACTTGGAAGCACCTTCGTCTCTCTCTTCTCCAATCTCACAAATTTTATTTACCAAAAACTGATGAACACCTAATCCTCCGCCCCTATAAATCTCGAACACCTGATAATCACGAGAAGATCTCGATAGTGAAATAGGAAGTACCGAGTTTATGAACTATACAGTTCATATACCTCCAACACCTGATAATCAACCAATGGATCCTTCGGTTTCACAAAGGGTTGAAGAGCAATATGTTTCAAATTCAATCTTTACTGGTGGGTTCAATAGTGCTACGCGGGCTCACTTGATGGACAAGGTGATTGAGACCGAAACTAGTCATCCTCAAATGGCTGGTGCGAAAGGGTCTTCTTGTAAAGTACATGGATGTGACGGGACTGTTATGAGTGACGAAAGGGGTGTGGATATTCTCCCTTGTGAATGCGATTTCAAGATATGTCGTGACTGTTACATGGATGCTGTGAAAACTGGCGATGGGATATGTCCGGGATGTAAAGAGCCTTATAAGCAAACAGATTTCGAGAGCAGTGTTATCCCACTGGATACGACCATAGAAGATGAGTGACTTCAAGATCTCTAATTGAGGTCTCGGGTAGGTACTGACTTTTTGTTTTATTTTTGGAGAAATGATCGTTGAGAGATCTGGTCAAAACTTTGGGTGTGTTTGTGTTAAAAATGATTATGTCAAATGTGTAAGTCGAGTACGTGAGAAGTTCGAATGTGTTGGAGTCAAGTTTTGTAGATTGAGGGTGTTTTGGTTACGAGTTTGAGGTCGAGTCTGTTGAAGTCTTAGTTGGTTTATTTAAAAAATATTCCAAATTGTTTTGAGTTACGTGAATGTGAGAGCTGTGGTGAATGTGAGTGTGTAAAAAAATGAGTCGAGGCTGTTTGTTTGGGGGAGTCGAGAGTGGTGTTACGAGAGGCGAGGGTGTTGTCTAAGTCTTGGTGTGTTTAGTCAAATGGTTGAGTCCAAGTTTAGTGTCAAGTCATCGGAATGTCACAAGCAAAAACACCATCGGAATGTCAAAACAAAAAACACCATCGGAATGAGTGTCGGAAAGCTCGATCAGAATGTGATCGGAAACCAGTGTCGGAATACCAAAGAGCAAACCTGTCGGAATATAGTTAGTCCTGTCGGAATGACGTCGGAAAACACTAGTCGGAATGTGAGCGGAAACAGCTGTCGGAAAGCTGGTCGGAAAGCTGGTCGGAATCCTTAAACCCTTTTCCGATTACTAAAGATGATAAAAAGGACAGAACAAAAGACAAATAAAATCTTTAAAAGAGATACACAGAAAGTGACAAAAATTGATAAAAAAATAAAAACTGATACTTTTGAATCTCGAGACAAAGAAAAAAGATAAAAACTTGTGACAAAAATAGATACTTATAATTATTTGGACAATGCTTAAAAATCAGTCACAAAAGTTTATACCATATTATTAGCATATACGATCCTTAAAAAATATAAAATATTAAAACACTGATTATAAAATACGGAAAAATAAAACTGATAATAAAAAATAAAATTGATAAAACTGAAATGGAAAAAAAAATTGAAAACTTTATAAAATTGATACAACTTTATAAAATTGAAAAAATTGATAGAAAGAAAATAGATAACTTTATAAAATTGATAAAATTTAATAAAATTGATAAACAAAAAGATGATAAAAGATGAGAAAAAATTAGAAAAGAAAAGATTTTTACCACCAAATCAAAAGATAAAAAAATATGCAAATCCTAAGATTTAACCATGGCTCTTGATACCAATTGAAGGATCGTGTTTTTCTAAGGATTTAGCAAGTTATATATTAACCTATTGAGATGGATGGAGAATGGAGAAACTTAGAGAGAGAAAGAAGAGAGAGAAAGGAGAGAGTTGAAAGAAAGATGAAATTTATGAAATGGTTAAGTGTTGAACCCCTCCTAACATGCTAGGAAGGGGTTTATATAGCCCACCCTACATGTGGGCTATATGGGCTATATTGGATCACGAGCCCAATATCATTGGAGTGACCGATCCTTTCTAAATACGTAAAAACGTATTTCCAACATCAAGCAATTTAACTTAGTTATTGTTGGGAATTATTTGTAAAGTACCAAGTACTATTAGTGTAAGTATAAGTATTGTTAGAGTTAACAAGTACCGTTAGTGTTAACGCGGTACATAGCAAGTACTGTTAGTGTTAAGTATAAGTACTGCTATATTGATTAGGACGAACATATCTTTGTAAAAGATATGTCATATTTATAGTTAGAGTATATCTTATGTGATATACTTAATAGTAAGAATATTGATAATATATCGTGTGTGATTAATAACTGGCTTTTGGCCAGTATAAAAATTAAAGTTCGTTTGGCGTGGTCTAATCAAATTGATTTCCGGTTTACGTGCGACTCAGTCGTCTTTTGGTGCAACAAAGATTTGTCGTTGTAGTGTGATTAAAATGCAAGACTTAAAAGTAAATGACGGTAATTTAAATCTAAAACTAATTAAACGTAAATGGTGCAATGTTAAAAACGTTGAAAAGAAAGTTAATTAAATGACAAAAACTAAAGCGTGACAAAAAATTAAATTTGACAACGTAATAAAATTTGAAAACTTAAAAATAAATCAAGTAAAAATGCGAGAAAACAAAATTTAAAATAAAAACAAAAACAAAACAAGAACACGAGTCCGATCGCACTACGATCGCTACCAACTAATGTGGTTGGATCGTACCCGGATCGTAGCCTAGATCACACTTGGTAATCATAGCCCCCGATCGCACTCAATGCGATGGAAATAAAAGGGATCACAGTCACAGATCTTAGCCAAGTGATCTTGACCAAGCAATCTTACCTTAAATCGCACTCTATGATCGAACTCCACCACGATCGCACTTGTGGATCGCAGTAGAGATCGTGACCATGATCGTACTAACAGATCGCACTCTATGATCGTAGTGTGGATTATGGAGTGTGATCGTGGTATGATCTTAGTCCTTGATCGCAACACTGGATCGCAAGTAGAAACCCTAAGGGTTTATGCGACCGCACTTGTTGGACCGTAACAAACAGAAACCTTAAATATCGGAACAATGGAAACCAGTAAGCCAATAAGCTAAACTAAATAAGCTAACTTCGACAATAAGCACAAATCTAAACTCTACCAAAACAATAATAAGACGAATACAATAAGTAAAAATTTAAAGACTTTTGCAAAACACGAATTAAGTAAACAAAGTGAGCAAACTTTTAGAAAATTGAAACTTTTAGAAAACTAAGAAAAACAAATAAGCTAAGTACAAAACAAGCCAATAAGATTGTCAAACTTATAGCTTATCTCATACAAAAACTTAGATGAAAGTAAAAAGGTGAACTTTTAATCAAATAAGCAAAGGGATTAAGCAAACCTTACTAAATCCGAAATTTAAATGAACCAAAAAGAACAAGAAAAGTAGAAGGAGAATGATAAAAGTAAACTTGATCAAAGGTAAATAAAGATTAAAGAAACAAAATTAAGAACAGTTACTTGGAATTAAAACGAAATAAAGTGCAAGACAAATATTTAAAATGACATGAAAAGTAAATTTTGCAAGAAATGAAAATGGAAGAACTAGTGTCACTCTAGCCAACCCCTCAAATGAAGTGGTGTGGCGTCTATTTATAGGGAGAGGGGAGCATGTGTTGCTTCCTTCCTTCTTTCTTTCTTTCCATCTTTTCGTCTTCTTAATTCTTCGACTTTTTTCGACGTTGTCTCGGGATTAATTAAACTCGTCTTGAAAATTCTTCATTGATAAGACTTGAGTTTCTCGACTTTATTAAACTTCCGTCTTTGGACTTTTTCTTTGATAAATCTTTAGAATAGGCCTTGGACTTCCGTTCTTTTTGCACTCTTGATTTCTTGACTTCGTCTTTTGTCCTTTTCTTCGATAAAAGCCCGTGAAATCCCGTGTTTTCTTCCCTTTTTACATTTTGATCCTAAAATCACAACAAAAACACAAACCACGCATAATTCCAACATTTACGACATAAAATACACGTTATGGTCTTGTTTTCATTATAATTAAGTGGTAAAAGGATGGGTGTTTACACACCTAAAAAATCCCCTACACTTGATCATTGCAATGTCCTCATGCAATGCATTAGTTACAAAGCAAGATTACACTTTTCATCACAATCAATCCACATTGGCCTTTATTAAAGAGATAGAACAAAACAAGTAAAGAAATTAAAAACTTACCTTAGGGTTTTGGAAATGTCATGAACGATCATCATCCTCAAGTTTTCACATTCTCCAAACCAAGCTTAAAAACGAGATCATTGTTATTATAAGTTAGCAAACTATCATGAACTCATGTGGGCCGATTATTCACTTAGACTCCCTTATTCCTAGGTGTATCTCTTATATTTTATTACTGTCTTGAGTGATCACGAGGATACATTGTTGACTTATTTCGATAGTTATTTAGGCTGAAAATAAAGTGGGACGATTTAATCAATAGTTAGCTAAAGGATAAAATCTTTTAAACTGCTTCTCAGGACCTCTTAAAGTTCATATCTTGGCATAACTCGCTTCACAATTTGAGACCTTTCTCGGACCGATATTTGGCAGCGACTTCATACTTCGAATCTTTAGAGACGTTCTTGAAATTATGGTCTTCTCTTTATAATAGGAATTTCTTCACTTGAACTTTTTGAGAGATTCTTCATATTTGGACCATGACTTCTTCATTTTTCTCCAATCTTTATTTTGGACTTTGATATACAACGATCCGCCTCCTTTTAGGACTTGGATCTATTTATCCTCATACCTTGTTATGGCCTTTTTGGATAGACTTCTCCATGATCTTTTGGGGAGTTTTTGCTTTTCGTCGTGTGTCTCGATCCTTCATATTGATTTTCGATAGATGATTCTTCACATCACTTTTGGATCTTTAGCAACAAAATGTAGCCCTCATGCCTTGTTAGGGCCTTTTTGGACTCGCCAATATTCGCATCCCGCTTCAATAAGTTATGCCTTGGCTATGAACTCTAATCAATATTGAGCAACTTTTAAACGATCTTGGGCTAGAAGCTAAGTAACTTTTCAAATCGTACAACCTTATTTATTGCAGATAAATTTATTAGCAAGCGATGGGAGAATAGGCTTATAATTAACTCACATAATTTCACGAAAGGATACCAAACTTATAATAGACTTTATCATCCCTCGTTCTCCACAGTTTAAAATCTCAAGGAATGAGACTCGTGGATGCTTAGCCAATTAAATCAAAGTTTTGGGTTTTCGAGTCATCTATAGGATCTTGCAAACTCTTAGACTTTTTCAAGTTTAGAAATCGTATTTTAAAGTTCCCTTGATAAACGACTCTCTAGGATCAATTATAGGAACTTGCGAAAAGTTCTTGTTCTTAACCCGTGAGAGTTAAGACTTTCGCGTTTTAAAGCTCCCTATATAAAAGCCTAGCAAAACTTGACTTAAACACGTTAAGGATACTAGCTAGAGTAAACTTAGATAAGTAAACTCGGGTTGAGTCAAAAGATTCACAACGTTGAAAATTAAAACCACTTTATTAAAATTTTATTCTAGCAAGGAAGAAAATAACTATAACAAAGAAAAAACTAATAGGCCAAAATAGATTAAAATTTTTGAAAAATGTCAAAAAATTGATTTTCCGGTTAAAATGAGGACAAATGCAAGGAAAAGACCACTTAACTTCGATCGAAGTCCCCCTACACTTAATATAAACATTGTCCTCAATGTTTAAGCATGTGGGAGTAAACTCCCCTACACTTAGGACATTGTACACTTTGTTTAAATCTTGCTAAGGAAAGGACAACTAAAGTGATTCCTATTTTAATATTGGAAAATATAAAATAGTGAATCGAAAAAAGTTTAGGATAGAACCGGGAACATGGGAACACGGAATCACGGTTCGTCAAAAGTCATCAAGAATGGATCTTTGTAAGCTCGAATCCCTGCACATGATAAGAAAGAAGACAACAAACATACTAGAGTCTCCCCTACACTTATTATGAAAACAGAGAAAAAGGATAGATAATTGGGTTGCCTCCCAAAAAGCGCTTGTTTTGGATAACCGAGTCGTGAGCCTGACTCGACCTGGATTATCATAGGACGGAGCTTGAAACACATCCACCGGGATCAAAGACATGATTTTTATCCAGCAAGTAGCACAGGCTTAAGGCGAACAAGGCAAGCCAAAGAAGAGTAGGCAAGGTTCCCTTAAGCAAAGATGGAGCATGGTGGGAGCAAGGGTGAAGAGGTGCAAGCATATCTTCATAAGTTCCAAAGATTTTTCCTTTTATTTCATCAGATGGATACTGAGATGGCTTGAAAAGTGCAATACCAGGGTCGAACACCTTTTCCTTTAGGGGAAAATAACACTCAGGCTCAACAAAATTTGAAGAACATCCGCTAAGAAAATGCACAACCTCGTCCTCAGAAGGTGGACAAAGAGGTGTCAAAACATAAGTGCTACGGGTGTTGGTGTCGTCTGGTGTCGTCTCCTTTGAAAGAATTTTCTTCAAATCCGTAGAAGATGAAGAACATAATCATCAAAGTCTAAAGGAGGAGCATCACTCTCATGAGGGAAGTATGTATAGAGAAAAGTAGAAAAGTCTTCCTCAAATGAGTAGTCATCCAAAGTAGGATCAAGTGTTGTAGGCGGAGGATCTTCATCATGTGAAGAATCACTCGAAAGAGTATCGGCCTCATCAAAATCATCATAAGTGGGCATGTCGGGATACTTAGAAGTAAAATCATCATAATCATCCCCATCGGAGCTAGAATCATCATCATAAGCATCATAGATCGGTGGAGAATCGTATATGGGTGAAGGTTCCAAATTAGAGAGAGAATCATCCACATCATCTTGAAACAGTGGATTATCATTACAACAATCGAATAGAGGATTGTTGTAGACGACAAAATCATCAAGCACATTAATCATATTCGCTGATTCTCTTCCATAGGATTTGTTTGTAAGTCTCCCTATTTCAAAAACTTGTGCATCATCCCCGACTCTTATGATGATTTCACACTTATCCACATCTATTAAAGCTCTACCGGTTCTCAAAAATGGGCGTCCAAGTATTAACGGAATACGAGGGTCCATTTCATAATCAACAACGACAAAGTCGACCGGAAAAGTGAATGTGCCAACTTTGATGAACACATCTTCGGCAATACCAACGGGGTAAGGGAGAGTGCGATTGGCTAGCTCAAGAGTCATCTTGGTGGGTGTAAGGTCGGCCAATGATAACTTTTTCCAAACGCTGAAAGGCATCAAATTTATACTTGCCCCGAGATCGGCTAAGGCAGTAAATTCATCGGTTTGGTTAAAAGTACAAGGTAGCACAAAACGACTGGGATCTCCAAGGTTTTTTGGAAGTTCTTTAAGAAGGATTGCAAAGCAATTTTCATTCAAGCGAGTATTAACAAACTCGACCATCTTCTCCTTCTTACTATGCAATTCCTTAAACATCTTGACAAATTGTGGCATTTCGGCAAGAGCTTCAACAAGGGGAAAGGTGACGGTCATGCCGGAAATCTTGTTCAAAGAGTTAGAGATTTGAATGTCATTCTTAGTCAAAATTCTAGCCTTGTTGAGTCGAGAAGGGTAAGGAATGCTTGGGTTGGGTGGTGGAGGTGTAGAAGGTGAAGGTTGAGATGTTGAAGGGTTGAAGGTGGAAGGTGGGGTTGGAGGATTCTTCTTGAGTACTTCTTCATGACGAGGCGGAGACGGTAATGGTGTACTAATACTAGGTGTGGGATTAGTAGGGATAAATGGTGGTGGAGGAGGTGTAGATGGAGTAACTGGGGGTGGGATAGATGGTCCTACTAAAGTTGCTCCACTACGGGTAGTAATAGCACTCACATTCGCTCGCGGGTTGGTGACGGTGTTTGAAGGTAGAGAGCTCGAAGTAGAGGGTTGAATGGTGGGTAAGAAACTGGCCAACATATTCTTCATATCATTCTTTTGATTGCTGAAGGAAGATTGTATATCATTTCGAAGCTCGGATCTAGTGTCATTCCCTTGCTTAGTGATATCCCCTTTCAAATTGATAATTTGGCTTTGCAGATTCTTGATTTGCTCTCCTTGGGTTCTTATTAAAGCTTCAGCAAATTGATTAATGGGTGGGGCTTGTTGAGCGGGTGGGTGATAAGGATTAGAAGCTCTAGGTGGGATTTGGTTGCTTCTAGTGTAGTTGTTGTTGGGATTGTGGTTTTGAGGAGAAAAACCGGGTGAAAGGTAGTTGTTCGACCGGTAACTTAGCGAATTTCGATCCCCTTGAGGTCGTGCTTGGTAATTTTCCGGTGAATAATTACCATAAGCCGCATACACGTTTTCCGTATTGCCTTGAGTGAAAGGACAATCAGTGTATGAGTGAGGACCGCCGCATGTCTCACAAGGATTGGCTACCGCTTTAACTTGTTGTTGTTGGTTTAAAGCGATGAGCAAGATATTTTTGTTCATTTCGGCCATCATGCGGGTGAATTCGGTCATATCAGGGTTTGCTGAAGTAGAAGAAACATTGACTCTCGGGTTGTTCCTTGAAGATGCGGACGAATCCCAATTTTTGTGATGAGTATTCATGTTCTCAATAAGCTCCCTACACTCCTCGGGTCTTCTTTTCATAAATGTGCCACCGGCGGCTGCATTAATCGTATCACGATCACGAAAAGTCAGACCGTTGTAGAAAGTATCAATTAAGGTCACGGGGAGCATGTTGTGGTTTGGACATCGATCGATCAAAACATTATATCTTTCCCAAGCATCAAAGAGAGATTCATCGGGTTCTTGCATGAAACCGCTGATTTGATTTCGAAGGCTCGTGACCATGGATGGTGGAAAGTAGCGCGACAAAAATCGTTGAGTCATGTCATCCCAAGTATGAATTGAATTCTTTGGAAGACGATCAAACCATTTTTCGGCGTGGTGGGATAAAGTATGTGGAAAGAGTTGAAGGCGAAGAACATCCATAGTAGCACCGGGCAACTTCATGCTTTGAGTAATAGTAATGAATTTGTCGAGGTGCTTGTTGGCATCATCATCCGGTATTCCTCGAAAAGGGTTAGTTTGCACTTGTTGGATCATATGATGCTTCAACGAAAACTCCGGAGCCGTGATTTGCATCGGCGCAATCGGTCCTCCTCGTCCAAACATTGTGGGTTGACAAAGCTCCTCCATTGTCCGAAGATCGGGCTGTGGAAGAACATTATTGTTGTTATTGTTGAGGTGCGGTGGATTATTGTTGTTGTTGACACCTGCCATAGCTAAATCTTCACGAGTCTCGGGCTCTGGATAAGTTGAAGATCTAGTACGCATACACCTGCTAAAGCAAAAGAAAAAGATACCAACGCAATAGACAATATATATACACTACGAAAATAAAAATAAAATCTTTTTGGATTTTTGAAAAATTTTAATTTTTATGGATTTTTAACAATTTTCAATTTTTATGGATTTTTGAAATTTTTAAGCAAGAAAAATAACGCTCACGAATGAACGGATCCTAAAAAGCAACGCGTCTTTCACAGAAAACCGTTAATCTTTACGAAAAGAGCCGGCAGCGGTGCCATTTAATAACTGGCTTTTGGCCAGTATAAAAATTAAAGTTCGTTTGGCGTGGTCTAATCGAATTGATTTCCGGTTTACGTGCGACTCAGTCGTCTTTTGGTGAAAAAAAGATTTGTCGTTGTATTGTGATTAAAATGCAAGACTTAAAAGTAAATGACGGTAATTTAAATCTAAAACTAATTAAACGTAAATGGTGCAATGTTAAAAACGTTGAAAAGAAAGTTAATTAAATGACAAAAATTAAAGCGTGACGAAAAATTAAATTTGACAACGTAATAAAATTTGAAAACTTAAAAATAAATCAAGTAACAATGCGGGAAAACAAAATTTAAAATAAAAACAAAAACAAAACAAGAACACGAGTCCGATCGCACTACGATCGCTACCAACTAATGTGGTTGGATCGTACCCGGATCGTAGCTTGATCGCAGCCTAGATCGCACTTGGTGATCGTAGCCCCCGATCGCACTCAATGCGATGGAAACAAAAGGGATCGCAGTCACAGATCGTAGCCAAGTGATCTTGACCAAGCAATCTTACCTTAGATCACACTCTATGATCGAACTCCACCACGATCGCACTTGTGGATAGCAGTAGAGATCATGACCATGATCGTACCAACAGATCGCACTCTATGATCGTAGTGCGGATTATGGAGTGTGATCGTGGTATGATCTTAGTCCTTGATCGCAACACTGGATCGCAAGTAGAAACCCTAAGGGTTTATGCGACCGCACTTGTTGGACCGTAACAAACAGAAACCTTAAAGATCGGAACAATGGAAACCAGTAAGCCAATAAGCTAAACTAAATAAGCTAACTTCGACAATAAGCACAAATCTAAACTCTAACAAAACAATAATAAGACGAATACAATAAGTAAAAATTTAAAGACTTTTGCAAAACACGAATTAAGTAAACAAAGTGAGCAAACTTTTAGAAAATTGAAACTTTTAGAAAACTAAGAAAAACAAATAAGCTAAGTACAAAACAAGCCAATAAGATTGTCAAACTTATAGCTTATCTCATACAAAAACTTAGATGAAAGTAAAAAGGTGAACTTTTAATCAAATAAGCAAAGGGATTAAGCAAACCTTACTTAATCCGAAATTTAAATGAACCAAAAAGAACAAGAAAAGTAGAAGGATAATGATAAAAGTAAACTTGATCAAAGGTAAATAAAGATTAAAGCAACAAAATTAAGAACACTTACTTGGAATTAAAACGAATTAAAGTGCAAGACAAGTATTTAAAATGACATTAAAAGTAAATTTTGCAAGAAATGAAAATGGAAGAACTAGTGTCACTCTAGCCAACCCCTCAAATGAAGTGGTGTGGCGTCTATTTATAGGGAGAGGGGAGCATGTGTTGCTTCCTTCTTTCTTTCTTTCCGTCTTTTCGTATTCTTAATTCTTTGACTTTTTTCGACGTTGTCTCGGGCTTAATTAAACTCGTCTTGAAAATTCTTCATTGATAAGACTTGAGTTTCTTGGCTTTATTAAACTTCCGTCTTTGGACTTTTTCTTCGATAAATCTTTAGAATAGGCCTTGGACTTCCGTTCTTTTGGCACTCTTGATTTCTTGACTTCGTCTTTTGTCTTTTTCTTCGATAAAAGCCCGTGAAATCCCGTGTTTTCTTCCCTTTTTACATTTTGATCCTAAAATCACAACAAAAACACAAATTACGCATAATTCCGACATTTACGACATAAAATACACGTTATGGTCTTGTTTTCATTATAATTAAGTGGTAAAAGGATGGGTGTTTACACACCTAACAGTGATATACTTATCTTTAGAGAATATTTTAAGGTTTCTAGGGTTCCTTACTCTATAAAAGGAACATAGGTACGATGACATACATGTTCATTATTCAAGTCGATTAATAAGAGAATCGAATAGTGAAAAGTAATTATGTTCTTCTGTGCTTTATAAGTTAGATTCCGCATAACTTATTTAGTTGAGTAAGAGTTCTCAAAGTGTTTTAGTATGATTACAAACTACTATGCGAATTCTTAACAGAATATAGATTCAATCAAAGGGATCAACCAGTGGTATCAAAGCTTGTTGAGAAACTCTGAATAAGAAGAACACAACCCTAAAATCCCCACTCACACCAAAATTCAATGTCTCAACCTGGTGCTGACCCTCACTTGGAAGACATTCCAAATCCTAATCCAATACCACAGGGACAGCCTCAAGTTGTGCATCCTGCACCACCACAAGGTGTTCAAGCCATAGATGCTGTAGTTACTTCTACAACTACAACACCTTCCCATACTCTCTCTGCTGTCAAACTCCCAGTTCTCAAAGGTGATAACCATGAGACGTAGGCTATGTAGATGGAACATTACTTGAATCACACAGATCATACTCTGTGGCAGTTTATCAAGAATGGGAATACACCTAAGAAGTTGCACTAGTTACCTGATGGTACATGCTATGCTTTACCTGCTCTGACTGCTGAGGAGGTACAAGAAGAGATCAGAGAAAGAAAGGCCAGAACTGCTTTAGCTATGGCACTTTTAAAAGACATCTTACCTAGCTTTCATCACTACAAGGATGCAAAGGCTATGTGGGATGCCATCAAACTTAGATTTGGAAGCAATGAAAAAACTAAGAAGATAAAAAAGATTGTTTTGAAACAAGAATTTAATAACTTCTCAATTACCAGTATTGACAAAATTCATGGTGGCTATGGAAGGTTTAACAAGCTGCTCATTCAATTGGCAGTTTATGGACTAATAATTCATAATAAAGAAGCTAATATAAAATTCTAAAGGAGTGTTCCACAAGAATAGAAAGCAATGGCTATGCACTTCATCACAAGGGATGATCTGGATACAATTCCTTTTGATCATCTCTACAACAATCTTAGAGCTTATGAGATGGATGTTTAAGGCGTTGGGGTGACCAAAGCAGCAACAACAACAAAGTGTAACTTGGCTTTTGTGTCAGAAGGTAATGGCGGTACTTACTTCCAAAATACCGCTAGTGGATCAAGTAGCGGTACTTACTTCCAAAATACCGCTGGAGGACTTACAAGCAGTACTTACTCTCAAGGTACTAAAGGCAGTCCTATTGTATATCAAAATCCACAAGGAAGATCTTCACCATTGTTTAGTGACAATGATGCCTTCTCATTCTTTGCTAGACAAGACAACAGACCAAGGTTGACTCTCAATGACTTATTCCAAATAGATGATGCTGATGTTCAGGAGATGGACCTCAAATGGCAAGCTGTCATGATCTCTATGAGATCTAATAGGTTCTTTAAGAAGACTAGAAGGAAGATGATTGTTGATCCTAATGAACCATTAGGACATGACAAGCCTAAAGTTGAATGCTATAACTGTGGAAGAAATGGACATTTTGCAAGGGAGTGCACTAGAGATAAGGCTGATAGAAGCAGTCAAAAGTCTAAGAACAACTATAGAACCAGTTCAAGAATCTTTGAAAGCTTTCCAAAAGGAGACAACAGGAGTCCTAAAGGAACCAAAGCATTGGTAACTGTAGATGGTGTGGTGAACTGGGCTGAAGATGAGGACGAAGAAGAGCTTGGTTTGATGGCTCTCTCTCATGAAGATACTGAGGTAAATCCTTGTTCTAAATATTGTGTCCTTAAATTTAATAGTCTAAAAGTAGAACTAGATGAACAGTATCAAAAGGTCAACACCTGTACTGTAGAAACAAATGCTTTTAAACAGGGTGTTGCTAAGTTAGAGGAAAATATAGTTTTGTATAAAAAGGGTCAACAAAACTATGAAGAGAAAATTAGAATTTTGACTCTTCAAATGAGAGAAAAAGATGTGGAAAATAAAGCTTTTGAAAAACAACTTTTAAAAGTAACAACAGAAAATGAAGCTTTAAAAGACAGTCTTTATAATGAAAGGGAAGTGATTAATCATTGGCAAAGATACTTTAAAGGATTGGGTAAGCTGATTAATTCACAAATGGAGTATTATAATAATTCAGGCCTAGGATATATTGAGGACCAACCTGGGATAACTTTAACTGACAAGGACTTATCAATGGGGATTTTTGATAGTTCTAGTGAGTCAGATGATACTCCTGAAAATGATAGATATGCTGAAGGAATGAAGACAGTTCCTTTACCATTATCAGGAATTTTCATGCCCCCTAATAATGATACAGGTTTAAAGTTAGATGAATCAAAAGCTGTTAAGTTAAATGATTCGACTCTAGTACTTTGACCACAGATAAATCTGTTGTGACCAAAAACATTATTTATCCACCTTTAATGAGAAATTTTGTGTCTGAAGGACAAGTGTCTAAAACTAGTTCTACTCCCAAGTAGGTAAAAACTCCTAGCAAGGCATTGGCTAATAATGCAAAACATAATAATACCAAGAGGGGTGGGATAGGTTTTGAGAAAATTAAGTCAAAACAACCTTTTGGGTCTTCTTTGAGAATAAAAGGATGTTATGTTTGTGGTAGTCTAAATCATTTTATCAAAGATTGCAGTCTACATGAAGATAAAATTGTAAAACAGAAGGCTGCACAAAAGGTCACAAAGAAAGGTAATGGGAAAAATGCACAGGTTAATAGACAAATTGGATTTAGAGATGACAAACTTAAGTTTGATCATACTAAAAGGGTAGATAAACCTCATAAGGTTAATAATATCTCTACCAAGGAGTTTGTTCCAAGAGCAGTACATAGGAAACAAGGTCTAGTACCTTTGAAGTCTAGTAAACCAAGTACCGGCAAGTCTAGAACTGCAAGTACTGCTAGACCAAACTCAAGTACCACTGGTCAAAGGTCTGGTAAACCAAAGTCCCACAAAACTTCTTAGAATGTAGTTGATAAAGCTAGAACATATAGAAGTAAGTCTAATAACAAACCAGTGCAAATGTGAGTTCCTAAAGGAGAAAAACCGTGTGTTCAAGCAAGTACTGCTAAAATAGTACTTAAGCCAAAAAGGTTCAAGGACAACGAACCTACTTATGTCTTTGATTATTTGACTGGAACCATGAAGTATAAGAGTGTGTGTAGTCTTACTAGAAAAACTACCTATCAAACTCTTAAGTATGTAGGTCCCACAAGATCTGAGCCAAATGTGGCTTGGGTCCATGTTAAAAACTAATAATTTTTGTGTAGGTGCAGGGGCATCTAATTGATGAATTTAAAGATAAAGCTATAGTAGATAGTGGATGCTCAAGACACATGACAGGGAACAAAGATTTCCTTGCTGAATTTGAAGAATTCAGAGGAGGACCAGTAGCCTTTGGTGGTAGCAAAGGTAGAATTACTGGAAAAGGAAAAATCAATACAGGGAAGTTGGAATTTGAAGTTGTGTTCTTTGTAAAAGAATCGAATGAATTCAATCTCTTTTCTGTATCATAAATGTTT
This sequence comes from Glebionis coronaria, assembly GCA_025667525.1. Classification (NCBI taxonomy): domain Eukaryota; kingdom Viridiplantae; phylum Streptophyta; class Magnoliopsida; order Asterales; family Asteraceae; genus Glebionis; species Glebionis coronaria. The sequence goes on along the minus strand of JANFOE010001364.1, from coordinate 691,137 downwards.
GATAAAAATAACAAGGTTCTTTTTAAAGATACAGACTGCTTGGTGCTCTCCAAAGACTTTGAGATGCCTGAAGAATCTCAAGTGCTGCTTAAGGTACCAGGCAAGAAAACATGTACACCTTTAATCTTCATACTATTACTCCAACAGGTGGTATTACATGTTTCATGGCTAAGACTTCTAATGATGAGTCTAATTTATGGCATATGAGGTTAGGTCATGTGCATTTCAAAAATCTTAATAGATTGGTGAATAAAAATTTGGTTAGAGGGTTACCTAACAAATCTTTTCAAAATAATTTCACATGTACTGCTTGTCAAAAATGTAAACAACATAGTGCCTCTTGTAAGACTAAGACTGTCAATTCTATGACTAAGCCTTTGCAAATTTTGCATATGGATTTGTTTGGTCCAGTTTCTGTTAGGAGTATTAGTCATAAGACCTTTTGCCTAGTTATAACTGCTAATTATAGTAAATTCAGTTAGGTTTTCTTTTTAGCACTTAAGAGTGAAACCAATGAATTACCTAAGGAATTTATCACTTTAGTTGAAAAGCAGTTCACTAAACAAGTCTTAATCATTAGGACATATAATGGGACATAATTCAAGAATGCTGAATTTGATGAATTATGTAGGTCTAAAGGTATCAAGAGACAATTTAGAAATCATAGGACTCCACAACAAAATGGAGTAGCTGAATTAAGGCTGCTAGAACTATGCTAGCTGGTTCCCTTTTTCCAAATACCTTTTGGGCAGAAGCAATCAATATTGCATGCTTTGTGTTAAATAGAGTCTTAGTAACCAAGCCTCAAAACAAGACAACTTATAAACTTTTGATTGGTATTAAGACAACCATAAGTCATTTAAGACCTTTTGGATGTCATGTGTCTATTTTAAATACTCTTGATCATTTGGGGAAGTTTGATGGAAAATCTGATCCAGGATATCTTGTAGGATATTAATTGCAAAGTAAAGCATATAAGGATTATAACTTGGCATCTAAAAAGGTTGAAGAAAATGCCCATGTTAATTTCTTAGAAAATAAACCCAATGTCCTAGGATAGGTTATGCTTGGATGTTTGATTTAGATTATCTAACTAACTCCATGGATTACTATTCTGTGAAAAAAGATTGTCAAACTAACAATGCAGGTGAGGAGATTGGTACAACAAAGTTAGGTACTCAAGGAGGACCTTCTTCATCAGATTCTTAGGATGATGATGTTCACATTTATGTACCAAATATTCCTACTATTTCTCCTATGGATGCTACTCCCTAGAAGCAAACAATGCCACCAACTGATGATCAAGCCTCCCAAGAGCTTCAGAGGCTTCAAGATCAAGAGAAGAATGATACATCTTCTAATAAGCATTCAGGAGAAGAATCTTTGGAATCACAACACTCAACAGTACATATTACACCTAGCGGTACCTCATCTGCAAGTACTGCTAAGTCAAATTCTACAAATTCTGTTGATTCATTAGAAGATATTCTACAAGCTATGGACAATGAAGATACCTATACTAGTCCAAATGAAGGAATATTCTCCAAAGCTTCCTATGATGAGTAGGGTGCAGTAACTGATTTCAATAATTTGGAAATTGAAATTCCAGTCAGTTCTATTCCCACTCATAAAGTCAACAACAACCATCCTACTGCTCAAATTATTGGAAATCCTATGTCTGATGTGCAAACCATAAGACAACTTCAATCCAATACTGAAACTCATGCACTTGTGAGTTATGTCAAACAACAGCAGAGAACAAATAAAAAGGATACTCAGCATTGTTTGTTTGCCTATTTCTTATCACAAGTAGAGCCTAAGAACATTTCTCAAGCTCTTGATGAAGAAAGTTGGGTAGATGCCATGCAAGATGAATTAATGCAATTTGAACTCAAAAGGTTTAGATTCTTATGGATCTTCCCTCAGGTAAAAGAGTTATTGGTACTAGATGGGTTTTCAGAAATAAGAAGGATGAAAGAGGAGTTGTTGTGAGAAACAAGGCAAGGCTTGTTGCTCAAGGCTATAGACAGGAAGAAGGGATAGACTATGATGAGGTTTTTGCACTAGTGGCAAGAATAGAATCTATTAGGTTATTTTTTGCCTTTGCATCATATATGGGTTTTATAGTCTATCTGATGGATGTGAAAAGTGTCGTTCTTTATGGTACTATTTCAAAGGAGGTATATGTTGCACAACCTCCAGGTTTTGTAGATCCTAAATTTCCCAACAGAGTCTACAAAGTTATCAAAGCACTTTATGGTCTACATCAAGCTCCAAGGGCTTGGTATGCAACTTTATCCACTTTTCTATTAGAACATGGATATAGGAGAGGAACCATTGACAAAACTCTCTTCATCAAAAAGAATGTTAAGGATATTATCCTAGTACAAGTCTATGTTGATGACATTATTTTTGGTTCAACCAAGAAATTATGGTGTGAAGAGTTTGAAGCTTTGATGAAAGGAAGATTTTAGATGAGTTCTATGGGAGAACTTACCTTCTTTTTGGGACTACAAGTTAAACAGAGGAGGGATGGAATATTTATCAGCCAAGATAAATATGTTGCAGAAATCTTAAAGAAATTTTCATGTATGGATACAAGGAGTACAAGCACACCTTTTGAAGCTAAGAAATCTTTGTCAAAAGATGAACATGGTGAAAATGTTGATATTCACCTATATAGGTCAATGATCAGATCATTGATGTATCTTACTACTTCAAGACTAAATATTATGTTTGCTGTGTGTACCTGTTCAAGGTTCCAAGTCAATCCAAAGGTTTCACATCTTCATGCTGTGAAAAGGATTTTTAAGTATCTTAAAAGTCAACCTAATTTAGGATTATGGTATCCTAGAGACTCAACATTTGATTTGTAAGCTTACTCAGACAGTGATTATGATGGGGCCAACCATGATAGGAAATCCATAACATGAGGTTGTCAATTCCAAGGCTGAAGACTCATATCATGGCAGTGTAAGAAGCAAACTATTGTTGCTACTTCTACAACTGAAGCTGAATATGTGGCTGTTTCTCATTGCTGTGGACAAGTACATTGGAATCAAAATCAGCTGTTAGACTATGGGTTCAACTTCATGAACACCAAGATCTACATTGATAATGAAAGTACTATATGCATTGTCAAGAATCCAGTGTTTCACTCCAAGACCAAGCATATTGAGATAAGACATCACTTCATAAGAGATGCCTATGATAAAAAGCTTATTCAAGTCTTGAAGATTCATATAGATAACAATGTAGCTGATTTGTTGACCAAGGCATTTGATGCAAAGAGATTAGAATTCTTGGTAACACATATTGGTATGCTTAACCAATAAACTGCTGTATATGTTAAGGGGAGGTAATAGCTGTACAATTTTTATGCTAATTTTTATTGTATAGTGTTTGTTTTATGTTTTTGATGTGATTGAAGGTTGATAGAATAAGATAAAAGAGGTTATAATGATAGTGGAATGCATGAACTGGTCAAGTTTATGAGGTACCGTTTTGGGTCCAAGTACCGCTAGCACAAATCCAAGTACCGAGTATGTTCCATGTACCGCTACATATCCATTGTACTATTGAGGGTCTCTTTTGTAAATTTGGTGGTTTCTTCATGCTTGGGTTTGTTATTTACATAAATAAATACTCCAATTATACAATTGATTCACCTAATCTTTTATTCTTATCTCTTAATTCTATAACCTTCTCTCTGATTTTTCGATCATCAAAAATACTAATGGTTGCTTTACAAGTGATCTCTAAGCACAACTTGGTTGCGAACCTTGCTCAGAATGATGATTCTCTTGGTTTCCATGAGATACTTGGATTTCTATCTCGAAGTCATATTCGTTTTGCACTTACTATAAGTCCCATTGTCTCTATTCCTATTGTTACACAATTTTGGAATACTACTGTCTTAGGTACTCGTCATAATCAACCTTGAATTAGGGCTAGGGTGAATAATAGAAATATTTATGTGACTGAGGTACTGCTAAGGGCTAGTTTAAGGCTTAATGATGAAAATGGACTTAGTATGTTGAATAACACAGAGACACATGATGGCCTTGCAGCCATGGGTTATCAGGGTGGTAGGGAAAGTCTTACTTTCTTTAAAGCTTTATTTTCACCACAATGGAAATTGCTTTTTCATGCCATTATTCACTGTTTAAGCTTCAAATTTACTTCTTTTGATCAAATCCCTACTACATTGGCATCAACTGGTATTTGTCTAGCAAATGACAGAGTTTTTAACTTTTCAAAATTAATTTTTGAAGGCATGACTAGGAATTTAGAAGGAGTTAAAAAGTTTTTGATGTATCCTAGATTCATTCAGGCTTTAGTAAATGACCAAATCCCTAACCTACCAGAGTTGACAAATACATGGGATGTTCCTACATTTACAAAGAGAACTTTCTTTTTCTTGACCAAACAAGGCAATGCCTTTATAGGAACTGTCACACCCTTATTTGCAAACATGTTAGCCCAACCAGCCAACCAAGAAGGTGAGGAACCTAGCTCAGCTAGTGCTTCTCAGCAAACTCCTTCTCACCAGAGTCCCCATTCTTCTGAAGATACTCAATCTTCTTCTCACAATGTTGGTAATCAACCACTTTCAGATGAGATGATCCACACACCTGCTGCTTCAATTGCCGCTAGTGGTTCACCACAAGCACAAGCAACAGAGGTGGTAGATGTTGCAAATTTAACTGCTTTGTGCACTAGCTTGTCTAAACAGGTACATGTATTGCAAAAGGAGAAACTTGCTCAAGATAACAGAATTTCTGACTTAGAAGCCAATTTAATCAGACTAAGGAATAAGGTATCTCCTTGGATGAGGCAGAACAGAACAATTCAGAAAGCTGCTCTTAAGAAGCAAAGATTCTGGTACCTCAAGAAAAGGCAACTGAATGCAACCAAACAGGAGAGGAATGATGAAGAACAAGGACCTTCTTTTGACATTCATACAAGGGTCTCTGGAAATGACATTAATTTTGAAGCTAATGATGCCATTGGAAATTTTGAAGATGGTGATGGCATAGAGACTATTGTGGAAAAAGAAAGCTTGGAGCCTACAAACATGGAGCTTCAACAAGAAGAACCACAACCTGCTCATGAGGAACCAAAAAATGAAGAGATTTTGGTGACTTAGCCACAACTACAACCTCAATCACCACAACTACAAGTGAATTGGAGTAGTTTCTATGAGAAGCTATAGGAAATCAATGTTCAATTTCCTGTGTCTTCAACTCTAACTCAAAGACAATTTTGGTTTCACAAGAAACAGTCTCTCCAAGTACTGTCAAGATCAAGAGTGAGTTATGGATCAGACAAGACTGAGGAGTTACAAATTGAGAAGAGAACTTCAAAAGAAGGAAAGGTATGTTGAGATACTTTAGTGATTCAAGAAATAAGTGTGTCTTACACTGGTGAAGTATATACTATTGAAGAGCCAATTACTGCTAGGCCAACTAAGCCAACTGCAAGTAATACTGGTGAAAAACCTTCACTACCTTCTTCTGCAGAAAGTCAAACTCCTTTTGGAGAGGATGAGACTTTAGCACAAGTACTGCTTGATCTAAGGGAGAAGAGCTCGGCTGAAAAGGCAACACAAGCAGAAGCAGAGATAAAGGCACAACAAGAAATTCTTGCCAAGAAGGAAAAATATAAAGGAAAGAAGAATCAAGCTTCACAACCCACTAAAGGTGTTATCATTTAACAGCAATCAAATGAAGATGAAGAGAGAAGATCATCAAAGCTAAAGAAGAAACTACCTAAAATCAATCCAAAGGATAAGGGCAAAAAGGTGTTACAATCTAAATCTGAAGAAGAAAGTGATTCAGATGATGACATTAGCAAATTCATGAATAGATTCAATCAACTAGAGCATGATGAAGAGTTAGCTTTCAGATTACAAGCACAAATGCATGAAGAAGAGCTACAAGAAGAACTTACAGCAAAGCAACAATTTCTTGAAGCCCAAAGAGTGCAGCAAGAATGGAACATTGAAGAATATGATATGATTCAGGCTGAACTTAAAGCAAGTGAGCTTCTTGTAGAATCATTGCTAGCTGAAGAAAGGGATGCTTATGATGAAGAGGAGAAAGACAAGCTGATTGATGATTTAGTGAGGGAGAAACAAAGATTCTTTGTAGAAAAGAGAAGAAAAGAAAGGGTTAAGCCTCCAACCACTATGCAAATCAGAAATCAAATGATGTCATACCTCAAGAAAGTCAAGCATTTTAGCCATGCTTAGTTGGTCAGAAAGACTTTTGAAGAAATAAAGACTTTGAAGAAATTGACAAGTATTCTGATAGTGATATTCCGACGGGTATTCCGATAGTGATATTCCGATAGTGTTATTCCGACAGGGTATTCTGATAGTGATATTCCGACAGGTATTCCGATCAATATTCTGATAGTTATTCCGATCCATATTTCGACAGGTCATTCCGATCAATATTCCGATAGAGTGACAAGTATTTCAAGATTTTTTTCAAAAACGTGTTTTTGAAGTTTTTTAACATTCGTGAGTTTTTGTTCATCTTGGAATTTTTTGGTTCATTGAGAACATACTTTAGGGGATTTCAACATTATTTCTTCGCTTCTACACACAACAACAAACACATTTACTTTCTCTCATTGTTTGATCAACTTTTGTAAATTTTAACTTATCGAAATGGAGTACACATCTCTTACGGATAAGTCCATCCTCTCGGGTACAGATAATCGTCCACCAATGTTGGTGAACACTATGTACGAGGATCGGACTTCCCGAATGGAACTTTACATGTTGAACAAAGAGAATGGACATATCATTTGGGCATCAGTGCTCAATGGACCTGTAGATTATGGTACTGTGACGAAAGGTACAGCTACTCGTCCTCGCACAACGGGTGAATTGACCGGAGATATGAAGATTCAAGATAAGTGTGATAAACAAGCTACAAACATCATTCTCCAAGCTCTTCCTCTAGATGTCTATAAACTTGTGAGTAAACATGAAGTTGCCAAAGAGTTATGGGATAGAACGTGTTCTAATGCAAGGCACCTCGCTAACTAAACAAGAACGAGAGTGTAAGCTATATGATACGTTTGATAAGTTTGCCTATGTCCCCGAGGAGACTCTCAATGATTACTATTTGAGATTTACTCTATTGTTGAATGATCTCAATATCTATGGCATGGCAATTCCTACGTTTCAATTAAACATAAAGTATTTGAACACCCTTCCATCCGAATGGCGTAAGTACGTGACGGCTGTTAAATTGGCTAACGACTTGCATAGCACCAATGTGGATCAACTTCAATCTTTTCTTCAACAACACGAATGCATGTGATCGAGGCTCGATTGTCTACACCACAAGTTCATGATCCACTTGCCATGTATGCTTCTCAACAACTGACCCCCCCCCCCCCCCAACAAAACATGGCTTACAATTATCAACAACCATCATTCTTGCAGCAGCCACCCCAACACACCTATCAGCAACCACAACAACCATCTTATCAACCACTAATGATGCCACAGCAAGCATTTCAACAAAATGTTCTTCAACAGCCTTATCCACAGGCAACCAGCACATCAGGCATCACCCTCACAAGCTAACACTTCTCCAATGGGCTATACTTCTCAGCAAGGATATTTTCCAATTGAAGCACCACCAGCACAAGCCTTCTACACCAATGAACTTCCACCAATCGAAGCACCGGTCTTTACTCCAAATGATACACCTACTGATGTCTTAAACCATCTCACTGCCTACTTGTCAAAACTTGTTGCTACTAGAGGTTTTACACCAACGAACAATCAGCTCCGCACCTCTTCAAATCCTCGACAACAAGCCACTGTTCAAGATAATCAAGTGACGGTGCAACCCATTCAGGGAAGGAAAAATTCATATGGACCTACTACAAGGACCGTGAATGCTCAAGCTATGAATTCTCAAGCTAGTGGAAATGGAAGCCCTATTGGTCCTCAAAAGGTTGTGACTTGCTATAATTCCCGAGGACAAGTTCATATGGCTAGGGAATGCACTCAGCCAAAAAGGAAAAGAGATGCAACGTGGTTTCGTGAGAAGATGTAGTTGGTTGATGCTCAATCTAAAGGAAAGATCTTGGATTCAGAGGAATTAGCATTTCTTGCAGACCCATGGGCAGCAGATAATGAAGGCATTGCAATCGTCTCTACTTCTAATGCAACATATCAAGCAGATGATCTTCATGCATATGATTCGGATTGTGATGACATTCACTCAGCCTAAGCTACGCTCATTGATAATCTCTCTCACTACGGTTCTGATGTCGTCAGTGAGCTACCAACCACATCTAATAATGTTCATGATAATCCACATCATGTTGAGCATGAAAATGAAAACCTCAAACAGCATTCGGGAACTAGTAACTCAAATGATGTGGTATCCAATCCAATACATTTGAGTGAACCTCAACCAAATGCTACGACGGGTATGGAACCTTATGATCAACATGATTTGGTAATGGTGCCTAAACATATTATTGATAACATGAATGTGGCGGTTCGACAAACCGTAGATATGAATGCCAACCTAACCACTGAGCTTGCGTTGTATAAGGAAAAGGTCAAAACTTTTGAAATGGTCCCTCAAGCGGAAAAAATAACTTATTCTGAATTTGACCAATTTCGTTTTGAAAAGATTGAACACTTGAAAGAAATAGAATCATTAAAAGCTAATCTTTCTAATGAATTAAAAGAAAAGGATTCGGTTATAAATGATTTTCAGAAACTTAAAATGGATTTCGAAACTCTCGAGTCTAAAAAGTTTGAATAGGAAATTAATGCTACCAAACTTCTTAAATTCTAGGAACAACAGCTTTTAAAACAATACGCTTCCACAGAAAAGGTTCATCTTTTAACTAAATCGTTTTAAGAACTCGAACTTAAGCGTCTTCAAGATTTACCACCTAATCCTGGTTATGCAAAACAAGCTCATGAATATATTCCTTGTCTTTATGATGTGACCCTAATTGGCAAATCAAAAGAAGCACCTTATGTTCGTAGTACTGAGGCGACTATGTCACTTGCGGAAGAAACTCGATCTAAAATGCTTTCAAAATTCAATAAGCTTGATTATGATAAGCATAATAAAGATCAATTTTCTAAAAAGACCCGTATTCGCTTACAAAAGGAACTTGCTCAATTATCAGCTTTTGTGCCCCAAAGTTTGTCAACGGAAAACCATCCTAGTACGTCTCATACACTTGTCAAAAAGGATTTAACTAAGTTAATTCCACGGGTAAGTAAGGTGTCAGATAGCTGAAATGCGGTGCACAAACACGTTGCCGACTTTGACAAGGTCATTACAGAACGTATGACGGCTAAGGCCATAACAGAAGGTGAATGGAATTTTGAGCACACTAGAGCTGCGTTTCGAGACGAAATTGTTCCATTTGTAAACAATGTTAAAGCTTGTCTTAGCAATATTGATCAAGATTTGCTTTTGGAAATAGAAGAAGTTATGTTTTCAATGAAATGGATGATGCTTATGAAAACAATTTACTTGAAATAGAACGAGTTTCACGCCAAAATGATCAGCTTCTGAAGCAAGTGATGTCTCATGATATTGTTTTCGTCTGTGTGAATAATAGTATTGATAATTATTCTATTGTGCATAGTGTTGAATCCGTGGATAATATGGTAGATAGTACTTGTCACAAATCTGACGCTGAATTTTTAAAGCTTCAAGATTCTTATTCTTCGCTTTCAAAACGTTTTGATTAGACTCAAGAACATTGCATTTTGCTTGAATGTAAACAACAATTTATTCAAGAGCTTTTTGAAACTTCAGTCGAAGGTGTTAATATAGATGATGAAAATTTTCAAAAGAATTTTCAATTGGATTTACAATCAAAACAACGTCAGCCAAGTGACAAGGTTGCTAAATCTTTGTCGATAGACATAGAGAAATCTAAGGAGATTAACTGTGTGAACATACTTGAGGCCGCTGAGAATATTAAACTTGATCTAGATAATCGAGTTTCCAAGATTTTGTCCAAAGTTGATAACTTAAAACAGACTAATACACAACTCTTCGATTCAATAAAGCGCGCATGTGCTAATACCACTGCACAAAATCAATCTTTGATTGAATGATTGAATCGAAAGTCGGTGGAAGTATCTGATTTGAGGGAACAAATTTGTGATAAAAATCTAGCTTTGGCTGAGTTAAAGGAAACACTTCGTACCCTAAAAGGTAAGAATGTTGTCGATAACACAGCCATTGTCTCAGCATCGTCCTCTAGTGCAATAAAAAAGAACCTCATTTCCGTCACACCACTTAGCAAAGGCCCTAAGACTAAACCATCTCAAACATTAGTCACTAAAGATAAGGCAAAATCAAAACCAGCTACTAATATTCTCGTGTTGCCTTCTACAGGAGTAAGCACCACTACTAAGGCTCAAAGATCTAAGCTTAATAGAAACAAGAAGAGTGATAGGATCTTGCCCTCATCTAGTAGTCAAGTGAAAAAGAAAGTAGAAGCCCACCCTAGGAATGTTATTTCTGTTTTGAATAAAAATAATCATGTAGCTAAACTTAAAGGCTCTGCGGTTGTGTAGCGTTCTAAGCCTACTGTGAATTCTAATTTGAAATGTTAGAATTGCAATGAATGTATGTTTTCTAGTCGTCATGATTCTTGCCTTATTGACCATGTGAATGAGATGAATGCCCGGAAAATGGTTTAGAATGGAAACCGATTGGGAAAGTGTTAACCCAAGTTGGTTGGATGTGCGCCCCACTGGTAGAACTTTCACTCTAGTAGGAAATGCGTGCCCTTTAACTAGGATCACCCCCACTAAAGCGAAAAATGCGTGCCCTTTAATTAGGAGTACCAAGGCTACCAAAACACAAGCGTGACCTTTAACTAGGAACATCAACACTACTGTAGGAACCAAGTGCCCTTTAAATAGGTCTACTCCCATTGTAGTGCCCACTAATACTCCAAAACCCCAGAAAATTGGAACAATAAAACCTGTTAATGGTAAAACTCACATTAGAAAACACATGAAATCTAAGGATAACAAAAATGTTAGCAATTATGATAATATTATATCTGTATCTGCTGACAATCTGGAACCAATAGTTCAAATGCATTGTCTACTATTGTTGTTGAAAACAGGTTGTCCAAATTGTTCTCTGGTATTTGAATCTGGTTGCTCCAATCATATGAACGGAGATCGTTCTCAGCTCAGAAATTTCGTCAGCAAGTTTCTTGGTACAGTTCGATTTGGAAATGATCATATTGCAAAGATAATGGGTTACGGTGAATATCATATTGGGAATGTTATAATTTCAAGAGTGTATTACGTGGAAGGTCTTGGTCACAACTTATTTTTTCTGGGACAATTTTGTGATGCTAACCTTGAAGTTTCTTTTCGAGAGCATACCTGCTTCATCCGTAATTTGGAAGGGGTTGATTTATTGAAAGGTACTCGAGGGAACAACTTGTACACTTTGTCTCTACAAGATATGATGGTCGCTTCTCCCGTATGTCTTCTCTCCAAAGCATCGAAGACTAAGTCATGGTTATGGCATCGACGGTTATCTCATCTTTACTTTGACGCTATTAATCATTTGGAGAAAAACGAAGTTGTTCGTGGTCTTCCTAAACTTACATTTCACAAGGACCATTTGTGTTCCACGTGTACAATGGGGAAGAGCACTAAGAAATCATACAAACCCAAGATTGAAGACACCAACTAAGAGAAACTTTATTTGTTGCATAGGAATCTTTGTGGACCAATGCGTGGTGAAAGTCTTGGTGGTAAAAAGTACATCCTCGTCATGGTGGATGATTACTCTCGGTTTACATGGGTGAAATTTCTTGCAACAAAAGACGAGGCACCTAAAGTCATCATCGATTTTCTCAAGATGATTCAAGTGCGTCTCAAAACTACTATCCGACGCATTCGTTCAAATAATGGAACCAAATTTGTGAATTAAACTTTGCGTAATCATTATGAAGAAGTTAGCATATCTCATGAAACATCGGTTGCTCGCACTCCACAACAAAACGGTGTCGTTGAAAGGCAAAATCTCACACTTATGGAAGCTGCTCGAACGATGTTAATTTACGCAAAGGCTCCATTGTTTTTATGGGCAGAAGCAGTATCTACAGCAGTTTTCACCCAAAACCGGTCACTAATTCGAAAACGCCATGGTAAAACACCTTATGAGCTTCTCCATGGAAAAGTACCGGATTTATCATATCTTCATGTATTTGGTTCTCTTTGCTATCCAAATAATGATGGTGACAATTTGGGAAAACTTCAACCAAAGGCTGATATTGGTATTTTCATTGGTTATGCACCCACAAAGAAGGCATACCGAATCTACAATCGTAATTCTCGTAAGATCATCGAAACTATGAATGTTGATTTTGATGAGCTGACAGCAATGGCTTTTGAGCAAATCAGCTCTGAACCCGCACTTCATGAAATGGGACCCAGTAACATTAGTTCTGGCCTTGTCCCAAACAACCCTTCTTCATCATCATTTACACCACCTTCTAGGAATGAATGGGATACGTTGTTTCAACCGTTCTTTGATGAATTCTTTACTCCTTCAAGTATTGTTGCTTCAGAATCTGAGGTAATAGCTCCGGTTACCGAAGTTGTCGCTCCAGCAACCGAAGCACAATCTGATACGTCTTCACCTACAATTGGTCAAGGTATACCTTCAACGAGTAATTTTCAACCAACACATGTATCAACTACTGATATGAGCAAAAACTCATATCAATTTATCAACAAATCACCCTAAAACACAAGCAAAATACCAATTTATCTTGTCAAAACAGTATTATGTGGTATGTTTGTGTTTGTGTACACTTGTGTAGGTAAAAGGATGCATTTTCAAGCAAACAAGGAATAATCAAGCTTAATTTGATGAAAAAGACAAAGAAGGATCAAAAGTGACAAGACTTTGAAGTGCAAGGACCTATCTTAACAATCTGCCAAAGATGAAGGACCAAAAGTGCAAATATGGAAAAGTCAAGATCATAGTCAAACAAGGTCAACATTCAAGTCAACTCAGTCAAAGGATCATATTTGCTCAAGAATGAAGTTTGAAGGACCAAAAATGCCAAAGAAATGAAGTTACTAGCCTTAAAATACAATCTGCCAAAGTCAAGGGGTGAATATTGCCATTTTTGGAAAGTTAATGTAAGCTAATCCGTGTGCTAAGCTTTGGACCAATGAGAAGCCAAGAAAGAGTGGACCTGGATTGCCACATCATGGCAATTAATACCCACTATCGCCGCCAGTCATAAATGAGCAAATCACAACAGTTCAATCCGTGTGCACTCTTTTCATCCAATAACAAAGTGACACGTAGCATCTTCTTCAACAAGATAAATTGCCAGAATCGGGTTAGAGCTAGAGTGGATTTCAAGAGAAGTGCTTAACATCAAACTTGCTCAAAATCAAGAGACGAATCCATTGGTCATAACCAATTAAGCTGAAATCAACTCAATGATAAATCCCCAATTCAAGTTCATAACCTGCAAAATCAATTGACTTCAATTGGACACGTGGAAGCCTAGGATTGGTTCCAACACGTCACCAACCCCAACTACCTTACTTCTCCAGTCTATAAATAGCTTGTATAGGCCTCATTTCTTGTTGTTGTAGAAAAGTGTGAAAACACACACACTTTTAGTTTTCTTCCACCATTTCTAGTTTTTAGTTCAACAACTCAAGAGTCTGACACACTCTTGAGTTTGTTAGTTAGTTTGTAACCAATTACCTACTTTTGTAACAAATTTCATTCAATAAAATTCAAATTCTCACTTTCCCGCCTATTCTCATTATCTTCTCACTGTTCATTACAAGCTTTATTGATCCTTCTTGTTGCTGATGCTGTTTGTTATGATCATACCTTGATCATAATAAGCCAAGTTTGAAGAGTGTAGTTGATTTGATCATCATTTCCAGTTCATAGCAGTTTCTGATGATTTCTAGCCATTTTAGCCATGTTGATGATTTGTAGCTGTTTGTTGATTGGTGATTAGTGTTTGTCTAGTGCTAAGGTGGTGGTTAGCACTAGATTAGAGAGCACAACGCTCCTCTACTTCTCAGAGGTTGCTACAATAAGGTGTAAATGCTTCTTGTTTTCAATTCCTCTCAATTGTCAAATGCCTGCTCAATTCTAGTTAATCTTGTTTGTGATTGTATGATAAAACATGTTTTAGCTGTGATTGATTTGATTTCATTGAGTTTGTAGTTTAAGTGTAGCTAAATCTGCTTATTAGCTTTGTTCTCATCCTGTTTTTAGCTTATTTCAGTAACTTTGACTTGGTTTTACATTTTGTGTTCTAGTTGTGATAATAGTTTGATACTAGTTCTCATTAACTTCATTTTGGTCACCAAACTTAGCTTGCTAAAGCTTTTTACTCAGTTTAAACTTGTACTCAAAAAGTCTTCACAAATTTCCAAAAGTTCAGTTTAAGTGGTGTTTGGCATAAGCTTATGTGTGATAATCAAGTGTAAGAAATTGGTTAATTTTGCTTGATTTTCAGTTACAAAGTCATAACAAGTAGTTTTAAACCTTTTTGGAGTCAACATTAAGGTCAAAAAGGCAAATAGCAGTTTAAAAAGTTTGGGTCATTTTCAGTCAGTTTTGTTCAGAAAAGTTGTGAATTTAATTTGACTAGCATTTACTTGTTTCTTAATGAAATTCCATCAAACCAGCTCTCAATTCTAAGTCATAATATGAAGTTTTAGATTCTAAAAGGATTTTATACAGTATTCAGTATTCAGCAAGGAATAAGCAAAAATCTAAACCTATAAGCAAATGCATGTTTCTGTAAATGGAATTCTGATTTTTCATATCTCACAATCCTCTTCATAAACTAGTCCATTTTCTTTTACAATATCACTTAGGAGGTGCTCATGGTTGATTTCTGAGAAATTGAGCTTATTGAAAAAGTTTTGGTCAACGCTGGTCAACATAAGCTTACTTTCAGCTTATTTCAGATTCTGAGCTTATTATTAGATGATTTTGAACAAGACTTGATTTCTCATTCATATTTTGAGCTCATTAATTGGTTTCATTACAAAATCCAGTTGTGCATGTCTAGATTCCGTTTTAGCTTATTTTGTGCTTATTGGAAAGTGCTTATCAGAGTTTTAGCCATTGTTAGCTTATTTCCTTTTACAAGTCTAGCTTATTTTTGATTTTAAGCATTTTGCAAGTGGTTTGAACAATTTTGGTTGAGAAATAAGCTCAAACGAGCTTATTTGTTAGTTAAGCCCGTTTTTGATTAAAAACTTTCAAATATTGAACTTAGGTCCTTAATGTTTTGAACTGGTTTTAAACTTGGCTAAACTTGAATCTTTTTAGGGTTTTCATTAATACAGTCCTTGAACTTTCATAGTTTGTTAAAATTCAGTTAGATAATTTTGAGTTTGTTTGAAAATTGGTTAGTTGTTTGCATAGTTTTCAATTTCAGTCCTTATAGTTTACTGATTTTACACTTTCAGTCCTTGTACTTGTTAGCTTTACATTTTGAGCATTTACTTTTCATAGAATTTACATTTTTAGTCCTTATAGTTGTAAAATTTACATTTTGAATTTTAATTGTATAAATACTTGGTATTTGCACGATGTTTTACATATAAGTAGACAATATTTTTTCAATTTTGTTAGGCATTGTTTGAAGTAGCAAATAGAATATCCAAAAAATATTAACAACCAAAAACAGTTAAAAACCCGATATTGTTTGGACTTTCAATTAGACAAGAACTGAGAAAAACGAACTTCATTATACACAATTTCAAATGGCGCCGCTGCCGGTTCTTTGAATTTACGAGAGACTATCGATTGACGGTTTTCATTGGCTTTTGGGATCCGTTCACCTTGTGAACGTTATTTTTACGTATCATAAATAAAAAACAAATAAAAAATCAAAAATATAAAAATATATAAAAACTAAAAAATAAACAAAACAATTCTTTTCCTAAAGAATTGACCAAACAAATTAAAAAATCCAAAAAACAATCTTTTTTCTAAGAGATTGCACCCAAAAATATATATTATTGGATTCTCTCGGTTTTTATGTACATATAGTATTTTCTCTTAAAAACTCATAAATACAAAAATATTTTCCATATATTATTATAAGTAAATACGTATACGTATAAGAACAACCAATCTACATATTCTCCATAAGTATTGCCAAGGCAATACACCGTGTTGAGGGGCGTTCCGGTCCTTGACACGTGTATCGATCAAACAAAATAAAGCAAGAATAGACAAAATACTCTCAATAAGCAAAAATTCGAAGAATACGAACATTTAAGTGAATAGAAAGGCGATGTGCTATAAAATGCCATCTAAGGGTCAATAGGTACTTAAGTGCTTCGCGCCACCTAACCCCCCGTTCACTTGTGAGTATTCTAAGAAGGAAGGCTTCATTGGGGGTCTTGCACCCAAGTAGTACATACATATATATTATTTTCTTGTGGATATTTCATATTGAAACTCGAAGAGGATAATCCTTTTCTCTTCAAAGTCACACGAGAGCTTCTCTCTCATTCCTCGTATTGAGTTGCATGCTCACTCGCGGGCGTGCACAAATACCGATTGGTGTACAACCTCTTCCTCCGAAAAGGAAGAAAAAGAGAAAGAGTAAGACTACCACCGTCCATCAAGCCGATCACGAGAATCGTGCTTTGATTCATCCACAACAAGAAGCCATGGCTGTTGATAATCGTTCTTTGATGGAACGTTTGGAAACCAATGTTCATGGATATGCTAGTGCTATTAGGATTCCCGACATTCCCGCAAATACATTTGAGCTAAAAACGGCTATGATTACCATGGTTTCACAAACACCTTTCTATGGTAACAAGAATGATGATCCTCATGATCACCTTAAGAGATTCCTTTCTCTTTGCAATACCATTAAGCACAATGGAGTTCCACATGATGCTATTAAGTTGATGTTAGTGCCATTTTCACTTGAGGGACAAGCTAAGCATTGGTTAGACACCCAACCACCTGATAGTATCACCACATGGGATGGTTTCACCACTAAGTTTTTGAACAAGTTCTTTCCTCCATCTAAGACCATGGCCTTGAGGAACTTAATTATAGGCTTTCAACAAAAACCTAGTCAATCCTTTAGTGATGCTTGGGAAGAGTATAGAGAGTTATTGAGGCGATGCCCTAACCATGGATTGGATGACGTTCACCAAATCAATACTTTATATAATGGCCTTAAATCTCACCACCAAGATTCACTCAATGCTTCCGCGGGAGGGAATATTCTTCTTAAATCCATGCAAGAGGTCGTGGACATAATTGAGACTAAAGCAATGGTTCAAACAAACACTCAATTTGAAGAAAGGGTTCATGTTATCCAAAACACTTCTCAAACACCTTGTGATAACCAATTCCTCAAATATCACCAAGAGATCATTCAACAAATGAATAAAGGTCAACAAGAGATGATTCAAGAGATGGTTCAAGCCATTAAGACCATTTCATTGAACAATTCTTCAAATGATGTGAATGCCATTACTCTTTCTTGTGTAACTTGTGGAGGTCCCCATTCTTATGAATAATGTGATAAGGTGCAAGTTTATCAAGGGGAATGATATGCTTACCAAGAGGAACATCGTGAACACTTCAAACCAAATATCAATCCAAATAACCTTTCTTAGAAGTCCCAAAATTACCTTACTCCACCGGGATTTCCACCCCAACCACCCACCCAAATTCAACAAAATCCTCCTCAAATTTTACCAAGGAATCAAGGGCAAAGACCACCTTACCAAGGGAATAACTATAAGGCACCCAATCATTTTCAACCTCAAGGAAATAACTTCTATCCACCAAACCAAGGATTTAATCCAACACCTCCATCTCTTCCACAACAAGGTTTTTATCAAGGAAATGTGCAACCTAACCCCATGGATTTGATTCTTCAAAAGTTTACTTCTTTTGAGAAACAACTAAAAGACAATCAAGAGGAAAATAACAAGAAATTTGCTCTTCTTCAAAACCAAATTATATATAATCAAAGACCACAAGGGGCTTTACCTTCCAACACACAAAGAAATCCAAGGGCAAATGTCAATGCTATTACAACAAGAAGTGGAAAGACAACAAACGATCCTTCACATCCTAAACCTCCTATTGTTCCATCCACTTGTGCTCCTACTTGTAACAAGCCTTCTACCTCTACTTCATCACCTCAAAATGCTCCCATTCACTCAAACACACCTTCTCAACCCATTCATACTTCTCCTCTACCTTCTACACCTTCTAATGACAAAGCTAACAAAGACAAATCTTCCACTACAACACCTATTCCACCTACACCAAAACCTACTCTTCCATATCCTTCAAGGTTGAAAAAGGACAAGTTAAAGAACAAGGATGACATCCAAGTCTCCAATTTCTTAAGGATGTTCAAGCAACTCAACATCAACATATCCTTTGTGGAAGCTCTTGCTTATATGCCAAAGTTTGCTAAGATGTTCAAGGATTTACTCTCAAACAAATAAAAATTGGTTGATTTGCCCAACACATCCCTTAATGAAAATTGTTCCGCCGTGCTACTTAAAACCTTACCAACAAAACTTGGAGATCCGGGGCGCTTCTTGATACCTTGTAATTTTCCCGGTGTTGAAAATTGCATGGCTTTGGCGGATTTAGGGGCAAGCATTAACCTCATGCCTTTATTAGTTTGGAAAAAACTCTCTCTTCCCGAGCTCACTCCCACTAGGATGACTCTTGAATTAGCCAACTGAACCATAGCTTACCCCGTAGGTATCGCGGAGGATGTGTTTGTAGGTGTGGATAAGTTTACATTTCCGGCCGACTTTGTAGTGGTTGATTATGACATGGATCCTCTAGTACCTTTGATTGTTGGTAGACCGTTTTTGAGAACGGGTCGTACTTTGATAGATGTGGCGGAAGGAGAACTAATTATGAGAGTAGAGGATGAGAGAGTGGTGTTTAAGTTAGGGAAAGTTTGTGATAGGAAAGAGGTTAAGGAGTCTAGACCTTGTGAGACTATTAACATTGTTGATGTGCTAGATGAGGTGTGTGATGAACACTTTCATGATGCTTGCAAGAGTACTAGTGATGAGATGCCCCATGTTGAAACCGTGGCCTCAATTGCTCCCTCCTTAACACCTTTTGGAGAGAGTGATTTCCTCTTGGAGGAATTTGAGTCAAACTTTCTTGGTGATGATGATTCTCCCATTAATTAGGAAGAAGATATTCTTACTATCCAAAAGTTGCTCAATGAGGACCCTATTCCTTCTCCTATTCCACAAGAAGTTACCATTGAGGAACCTTCCATAGTAAAACCTTCCATAGAGAGTCCACCTACAATTGAACTTAAGGACATTCCATCCCACTTAGAGTATGCTTTCTTAGAGGGCAAAGACCAATTACCTGTGATCATTGCTAAAGAGTTGAAAGAGGATGAGAAGGAGCAACTTATTGAAGTCCTTAAGAAACATAAGAAAGCCTTAGCATGGAAAATATCCGACATAAGGGGAATTGATCCACATTTTTGTACACACAAAATCCTTATAGAAGATGACTATAAACCCGCCATTCAAAGTCAAAGAAGAGTTAACCCAAAAATCCATGAGGTCATTAAGAAAGAAGTGATTAAAGTCTTAGATGCGGGTATGATTTATCCCATTTCCGACTCTCCATGGGTTAGCCCGGTTCATTGTGTTCCAAAGAAGGATGGAATCACCGTGGTACCTAATGAGAACAATGAGCTTATTCCTACGAGACTTGTCACTGGTTGGAGAGTTTGTATTGATTATAGGAAACTCAATGAGGCTACAAGGAAAGACCATTTCCCATTACCTTTTATGGATCAAATGCTTGAACGCTTAGCGGGAAATGAGTACTATTGCTTTCTTGATGGTTTTTCGGGTTATTTCCAAATACCCATTGACCCTAAGGATCAAGAAAAGACCACATTCACTTGTCCCTACGGTACATTTGCTTACAAGAGGATGCCTTTTGGCTTGTGTAATGCACCGGGGACGTTTCAAAGGTGCATGATGGCGATTTTCCATGACATGATAGAGCAAACCATGGAGGTTTTTATGGATGATTTTTCCGTCTTTGGAAATTCATTTACCTTATGTCTCACCAATCTTGAAAGAATGCTTAAGCGTTGTGAGGAAACACGTTTAGTGCTTAATTAGGAGAAATGTCACTTTATGGTGAAAGGGGGAATTGTTTTAGGACACAAAATATCCAACAAGGGATTAGAAGTGGATCGAGCTAAAATTGATGTGATTGCTAAGCTTCCCCCACCCACCTCGGTTAAAGGTGTGAGGAGTTTCTTAGGTCATGCGGGATTTTATAGGCGCTTTATACAAGATTTTTCTAAGATAGCTAGACCGATGACTCACCTCTTGGAAAAAGAGGCTCCTTTCATTTTTAACCAAGATTGTTTGGACTCTTTTGAGACTCTTAAGGAGAAATTGACAAAGGCTCCCGTTTTGGTTTCTCCAAATTGGGAATTACCTTTTGAGCTTATGTGTGACGCTAGTGATTATGCGGTGGGGGCCGTCTTAGGACAAAGAGTTAATAAGCATTTTCAACCTATACACTATGCGAGTAAAACCATGGCCGGTGCACAACTTCATTACACTACCACGGAAAAAGAGTTGCTTGCTATAGTCTATGCTTTTGAGAAATTTAGACCATACCTTGTGCTATCCAAAACCATAGTGTATACGGATCATTCCGCTCTCAAGTATCTTATGACAAAACAAGATGCTAAGCCTAGGCTTTTCAGATGGGTTTTGTTGCTTCAAAAGTTTAAGATAGAAATTCGTGATAAGAAAGGGGCCGAGAATTTAGCGGCGGATCACTTGAGTAGACTTGAGCATCCTTTTCAAGGAGATTTGCCACATCAAGAAATCAATGAATATTTTCCATTAGAGGAGCTCATGTCTATCTCTTCCCAAGAGGATGCCACTCCTTGGTTTACGGATATCGCAAACTATCTTGTGGGCAATGTGCTTATTGAAGGGTCTTACTTATCAATAAAAGAAGAAATTTCTTAAGGAAGTTAAGTACTACTTTTGGGATGATCCTTATCTTTTTAGGCAATGTGCGGACCAAATCATTAGACGGTGTGTCGATGGGCCCGAGGCATTTAAGATCTTAGAAGCGTGTCATAAAGGACCTACGGGTGGACATTTTGGGCCCAACTACACCGCCAAGAAAGTCTTTGATTCGGGTTACTATTGGCCTTCCATTTACAAAGATGCCCATGAAATGGTGAAATTTTGTGATGTGTGTCAAAGACAAGGAAAAATTACGCAACGTGATGAGATGCCACAAAATTTTATCCAAGAATGTGAGATATTTGATGTGTGTGGCATTGATTTCATGGGACCTTTTCCATCCTCTAAGGGCAACAAGTATATACTTGTGGCGGTGGATTATGTGTCAAAATGGGTGGAGGCTAAAGCCTTACCTACCAATGATGCTAGAGTTGTTGTGAAGTTTTTGAAACAATTGTTTGCTAGATTTGGTGTACCTCGGGCCATCATAAGTGATCGTGGTACGCACTTTTGTAATGATCAACTCATGAGAGTTATGAAGAAATATGGAGTTAATCATAGACTTGCTACCGCGTATCACCCTCAAACAAATGGTCAAACCGAGGTCACAAATCGTGGTTTAAAGAGAATTTTAGAGAGAACGGTGGGAGAGCATCGAGCTTCTTGGTCGGATAAGCTTGATGATGCTTTGTGGGCGTTTAGGACGGCTTTTAAAACACCAATTGGTTGTACTCCTTATAGGCTTGTCTATGGAAAAGCGTGCCACCTCCCATTCGAGTTAGAACACAAGGCATCTTGGGCTCTCAAGTGGGCTAACTTTGATTTAAACCAAGCCGGTTCACATAGGAAAGATCAACTCAATGAGATGGATGAATTGAGAGCCAATGCCTATGAAAATTCTTTGCTTTACAAGGAAAAGACTAAGAAATTGCATGATGCTAAGATCAAGAACTGTGAGTTCAAAGTTGGAGAGCCGGTTCTCCTCTTTAACTCAAGGTTGAAACTTTTTGCGGGAAAGCTTAAGTCGAGATGGTCCGGTCCATTCACTATTTCTCAAGTGTTTCCATATGGAACTATTGAGTTGTCGCAACCCGATGGTCCAAACTTTAAAGTGAATGGTCACCATGTGAAACATTATTTTGGGGAGGACATTTCCGTTTAAATGGTCCAAGAGATCCCCATTTTCCCCATGAATTGATTCATTGAGGGACGAGTCGAGCTAGAGACTCATTAACTCAAGCATCGTATAACTAGGTTTAGAGTGTTGTAGGTTAGAAATAAAGGGATAGACTTGGAGATAAGTGTAGGGGAGACCTTCTTTTGTCTTTATGATTGTTTGTAGGGTTGCTCGCTCATTTCATGCTTTGGAGCTTATGGAGGAGGCCCTTGTATCCGGTTCACTTCGTTACTATTGTGATCTTTCATTGACACCTTGTGCTTAAACATGATTTCACTAATAGTTGTCCTTTCCTTAACTTGGGTTAAGGAAAGTCTATTCATTGTCATAAGGGTAGGGGAAGTTTTTATACTTCCATGCTCTTAAACATTGAGGACAATGTTTAGCTTAAGTGTAGGGGGGTCTTCAATCGAAGTGACCTTACCTAGAACTTGTCATTGTCTTTCATGATAACATGGAAAATTGGATTTTCAAACATTTTTCAAATTTTTGATCTACTTTGGCCACCAAAAATATGCATTCATAATTTTTGCATTAATCATTTTTCATTTGCATAACACATTTGCATTGTATATGTTTCTTCTTTATGTTTCATCAAAAATATATAAAAAGGAAAAAAAATAATAAAATAAAACATGGTGTAACAAATTTAGACTTCTTTGACATATTAGGCCCGCCATGGATATTTTGACTCAACCAGAGTTTGCTTATCTTAGCATTCTCTAGCTAGTATCCTTAACCATGTAGTCCTTCATTGGTCTATTAGGCTAAGCATCCACCAATCTCATTATTTGAGATTTTAAATTTGTGGAGAATGGGAAATGATAGAGTTGAAGCAAGTATAAAAGGGCTAGATGAACTTCATGATAATTACTTGTGGCTAAACCCTTCTCTTCTTTGCCTCTATTTTCTTCACATGTATATATGTTAATAAATAATCAAGAACGGTTTTAATTGGTTTGTAATCTCTTATGCATTTTTGGCTAATCATTCATGGTTGGTATAAGTACGTCTTAAGATTCTAAGTTAGAACGGTTTATGTGTACTAGACTTATGTCATGCTCAATATTTAGCGGGTGTTTTTCCTTTTATTCTTTTCAAATTTCTTAGTGAGGAATAAAGAAAAATAAGAGCGGCTTATGAAAAAAATTGAGTGGCTAGAAAAAAAAAAAAAAAAGAAAAAAAAATATATATATATAAGACTCCCAAGAGGGGCAGCATGGTGTTAATTATAGTGACTATTGAGTTCCAATATTACCTTGACGGGTTGCGGGGATTCAATAGGTTGCTCCAATCCAATATTACCTTGACGGGTTGCGGGGTTGAAGATCCAAAGTCTAAAAAAGATGGCGGATGTAAATTATTGCGTGAGTTTTATTTTTCTTTCCTTAGCGAGTGTGTAGCTACTTATGAAAGCATGACATGAGGATTTTACACATAAGGCGAATGACTTATTACTCTTGAAACGGACTTATATTAATTGTGAGCGGTTTTTCAAGTAATGGATGAGAGGATTACTTAGGATTAAAATCGTGCTTCCTTATTTTTGGATTTTGCACTTCTTATACTTCACATTTGAATAAATGAAAAATTTGCCCACAAGCAATTTGCTCAAATAATAACCGGTTCCACATTTAATTGTCATGAATAAGTTGATGCACTTTTGACTTGTGAATGCAATGATCCCATTTTTAAGCTTGGTATGGGGAAAGTGAAACTTGAGGGGTGATAAATGTCCATGGTACCCAAGCCCTAATCAAAGTCATTGAATTCTTTATGAGTTATTTCCATCAAAACTATTTCAAGAAAAACCAAAAAGACATAGATAGAATTGTATTTTGTTCATTGCATTGTTAAAAATCAAAATCATGCATCATGTAGTTTAGAGTAGTGTAGATACAATCCATATGGCCAAGGTGGATTAATTATGAGGAGAATGTAAATTTGTGCTTTAAAATATATAGAATTGCATGAGGACATGACCACAATGTTCAAGTGTAGAGGATTTGATATGAGCAAAAACTCATATCAATTTATCAACAAATCACCATAAAACACAAGCAAAATACCAATTTATCTTGTCAAAACAGTATTATGTGGTATGTTTGTGTTTGTGTACACTTGTGTAGGTAAAAGGATGCATTTTCAAGCAAACAAGGAATAATCGAGCTTAATTTGATGAAAAAGACAAAGAATGATCAAAAGTGACAAGACTTTGAAGTGCAAGGACCTATCTTGACAATCTGCCAAAGATGAAGGACCAAAAGTGCAAATATGGAAAAGTCAAGATCATAGTCAAACAAGGTCAACATTCAAGTCAACTCAGTCAAAGGATCATATTTGCTCAAGAATGAAGTTTGAAGGACCAAAAATGCCAAAGAAATGAAGTTACTAGCCTTAAAATACAATTTGCCAAAGTCAACGGGTGAATATTGCCATTTTTGGGAAGTTAATGAAAGCTAATCCGTGTGCTAAGCTTTGGACCAATGAGAAGCCAAGAAAGAGTGGACCTGGATTGCCACATCATGGCAATTAATACCCACTATCGCCGCCAGTCATAAATGAGCAAATCACAACAGTTTAATCCGTGTGCACTCTTTTCATCCAATAACAAAGTGACATGTAGCATCTTCTTCAACAAGATAAATTGCCAGAATCGGGTTAGTGCTAGAGTGGATTTCAAGAGAAGTGCTTAACATCAAACTTGCTCAAAATCAAGAGACGAATCCATTGGTCATAACCAATTAAGCGGAAATCAATTCAATGATAAATCCCCAATTCAAGTTCATAACCTGCAAAATCAATTGACTTCAATTGGATACGTGGAAGCCTGGGATTGGTTCCAACACGTCACCAACCCCAACTACCTTACTTCTCCAGTCTATAAATAGCTTGTATAGGCCTCATTTCTTGTTGTTGTAGAAAAGTGTGAAAACACACACACTTTTAGTTTTCTTCCACCATTTCTAGTTTTTAGTTCAACAACTCAAGAGTCTGACACACTCTTGAGTTTGTTAGTTAGTTTGTAACCAATTACCTACTTTTGTAACAAATTTCATTCAATAAAATTCAAATTCTCACTTTCCCGCCAATTCTCATTATCTTCTCACTGTCCATTACAAGCTTTATTGATCCTTCTTGTTGCTGATGCTGTTTGTTATGATCATACCTTGATCATAATAAGCCAAGTTTGAAGAGTGTAGCTGATTTGATCATCATTTCCAGTTCATAGCAGTTTCTGATGATTTCTATCCATTTTAGCCATGTTGATGATTTGTAGCTATTTGTTGATTGGTGATTAGTGTTTGTCTAGTGCTAAGGTGGTGGTTAGCACTAGATTAGAGAGCACAACGCTCCTCTACTTCTCAAAGGTTGCTTCAATAAGGTGCAAACGCTTCTTGTTTTCAATTCCTCTCAATTGTCAAATGCCTGCTCAATTCTAGTTAATCTTGTTTGTGATTGTATGATAAAACATGTTTTAGCTGTAACTGATTTGATTTCATTGAGTTTGTAGTTTAAGTGTAGCTAAATCTGCTTATTAGCTTTGTTCTCATCCTGTTTTTAGCTTATTTCAGTAACTTTGACTTGGTTTTACATTTTGTGTTCTAGTTGTGATAATAGTTTGATACTAGTTCTCATTAACTTCATTTTGGTCACCAAACTTAGCTTGCTAAAGCTTTTTACTCAGTTTAAACTTGTACTCAAAAAGTCTTCACAAATTTCCAAAAGTTCAGTTTAAGTGGTGTTTGGCATTAGCTTATGTGTGATAATCAAGTGTAAGAAATTGGTTAATTTTGCTTGATTTTCAGTTACAAAGTCATAACAAGTAGTTTTAGACCTTTTTGGAGTCAACATTAAGGTCAAAAAGGCAAATAGCAGTTTAAAAAGTTTGGGTCATTTTCAGTCAGTTTTGTTCAGAAAAGTTGTGAATTTAATTTGACTAGCATTTACTTGTTTCTTAATGAAATTCCATCAAACCAACTCTCAATTCTAAGTCATAATATGAAGTTTTAGATTCTAAAAGGATTTTATGCAATATTCAGTATTCAGCAAGGAATAAGCAAAAATCTAAACCTATAAGCAAATGCATGTTTCTGTAAATGGAATTCTGATTTTTCATATCTCACAATCCTCTTCATAAACTAGTCCATTTTCTTTTACAATATGATAGGTGTGAAAACACCCATCTTTTCTACCACTTAATTACAATAATAACCGAGCCGAAACGTGTATTTTATGTCATTTATGTCGGAATTATGCGTGGTTTGTGTTTTTGTTGTGATTTAGGACGAAAAGGTGAAAAGTGGAGAAAACACGGGCGTTCACGGGTATTTACGGACTTTTATTGAAGAAAAAGACAAAAGACGAAATCAAAAGATCAAGAGTGCAAAAAGAACGGAAGTCCAAGGCCTATTCTAAAGATTTATCGAAGAACAAGTCTAAAGACGAAAGTTTAATTAAGCCAAAGAACTCAAGTCTAATAAATGAAGAAATTATAAGACGAGTTTAAATTAATCCCGAGACAAAGTCGAAAAAAAAGTCGAAGAACTTAAAAGACGAAAAGACGTGAAGAAAGAAAGAAAGAAAAGAGGAAGCCACCAACCACTCCCATTTCCTATAAATACCCTTCATTTCACCACATGAAAGGGTGTTAGTCATTTAGGTAAGTTTTAGTTTTAGGAGTAGGAGTAGTTAAGTTTTAGTGAGAGAAAGTGACAGTTTCTCTCACTGGAACTTTAATCTTTCATCTTTTATCTTTCTTGTTTTTAATCAAATCTTTACCTTTTAAGATTAATCTTGTCTTAATCTTCATGTTATTAATCTTTCTTGTTAATCTCAATCTTGTTTTCATCATTTTTTTTATCAAGTTCTTATTTAAAGTTTTGATCTTTTAAATTTTCGTGACTTAAAGTTCATATTTTTATGTTTTGATTTTAAAGCTTGTTTATTTTTAAGTTTGATAAGTTGATGTTCGTGCTCATTAAGTTCATTTCGATTTAGAGGCGTTCTAGTTTTGAGTTTAAGCTTATTACCATAGCTTATTACTTTTGCCTATTTTTCGGATCAAGAAACAAATCGGAAAAGGTTTTAAAACCCTTTTCCGACCTGATATTCCGACCAGACACACAACCCTTCATTCCGATCGCCCGATCGGAAAAGGGTTTAGTTATTCTGCTTGGCTTGTTTAGTTGATTCCGATCGTGATGGTTTCATCACATTCCGACTGGAGCATTTTGCTTAATATTCCGATTTGGTTCATTTTGAGCATTCCGATCATCCGATCGGAATATATTCCGATCGGACCCCTTTTCACATTCCGACCATTGCTTTCCGATGGAGTACATTCCGACCGGATTCCGATTGGATTCCGATCGGGTGTATTCCGATTGGGTGTTTTGGAATTGTTTTAGTATTTTGTTTTAGTTAAAGTGTCAATTGTTCTTGCTTTATTTTTAGTCCATTTTAATTTCGTTTAGCATATTTTTTTTATTTAATTGTCAAGTTACTTTTTGCTAAGTTTTAATTTCACGTCATTTAAATTCTCGTCATTTACTTTTAACGTTTTAAATATTGCACCGTTTTACGTTTCACTTAGTTTTAGTTTTAATTACCCGTCATTTATTTTTAAGTCTTGCACATTTATTTTACCAAATCCAAAAATATTTATTTCACCAAGAACAACTAATCTCACACAATTAACCAGAAATCAATTCGAGAAGATACCGAGAAAACGAACTTTCAACGAGCAAAACCAATACATTAAAATGGCGGCGCTGCCGGCTCTTTTCGTGAGGATTAAAGGTTTTTTGTGAGAGACGCGTTGGCTTTTTGGGATCCGTTCACTCGTGAACATTATTTTTCGTATTCAAAAATTTTCAAAAAGTACAAAAACATTTGAAAAATCATAAAAAGCATTTCTTTTTCAAAGTTTTGCACCAAAAATATTCTTCTTGCTTATCTATCTTTCTTTATGGATTTTTATGTCCATTGCGTCCGGTGTGGGAAGCAATTATCTGGGAACAACTCTTGTCAATGGTGTACATGTGAGCGGTGTGGAAACGATATCGACAACACACAATTCGGATTTTGTCCTTTGTGCAACTCGACTAATTCCTTCTTTTTGAACCCACCTCCTGTTCCCCCGTGCATCTATTGTGGAAGCGATTCTCATTGGCATGTTTCGTGCCCGGTTCGATACCCGTATGGTCACGGGCAAGAACCGGGGTACAATTATGAAAATGATAATAGCTATCCACAAGAGGCACCCAGTTTCTCTCCATACCCATGGTGCTATATTTGTGGGGGCCCTCACGATGCTTCTTTTTGTGATCCGTCACAAATATTTGAGAAAGTACCGTGCTATCATCCTAGTGTCTATAACCGTGAGCCCCCACATCTCACCCTCAATCATCAATCCTCTCAGCAAACTAGTCTTGATCAACAACTCACTTTTTTGAATGACATTCTAGAAAGTATAGCTCAACTTCGAGCTGACTTACATCAGGAAAGGCAACCGTTGCTTGATGTGGACGAAACCTTGAAAACCACCGACACCTTTTGAGCCAATTTAGTCGTTTTCCCTTCTTTTCTACACCAAAATGTTTAATTACAGCGTGGGATAGAATTGGTGAAATTGAACATACTCGGGGCGATGAACAACAAAAGTTGCTGCATGAGCTTCTTAAAGATGTGGAGGTTATCAAGGAAGAGTTAGCCGACTACGTCACTCCTAATTGGACTCGTCCCATCTATTATGATGATGACGACGACGATGATGTCTACACTTTCAAACAATCTTCTGAAGTTGTTGCTCCTACTGTCGATGTTCCTACTGCATCTAAGGATCTAGATTCGTTGAATGAGCTTAGTGATGTTGGTCTCGATAAAGTATTGGATGCTGAGGTTTGTGACTTACCTGCTATGGAGCTTGAGGACGACATTGCTCTTACGGAAGAGGTCGATCCTAGTGATGACGATTCTTCTCTCTGCTATGAGACTTTCACTTTTGAAATTTCTCAATCTCCACCGGGAGATGCAGACGATGACGATTTATTCTCTCCTGTTTACGAGAAGTTCACCGATGAACATGATCTTGTGGATAAGGTGGAAGACGTGCTTCTTCGCGATAGATTACGGAAAGTGCACCTTCTTATTGCTCAAATCGAAGCGTTGACTTCTCCTCCTCTTTCCAAGTCTTTACCCCCATCTATTCCTCCCGTTGAAGATAATGACCCATTGCTGGAAGAAATCAACATCCACTCCATCCCTCCAGGTATTGATGATTCTGACACGGAGGGGGACATTATTTTTGATAATTTGCTGCAGGAAGATATTGTCCCAAGTCCCCCTCCCGAGCATATTTCATCCTCCCCTTTAGCCACCATCATGGAGGATGAATGCTTTGATCCGGGAGGTGACATTGATTATGCTATGATTGATAACAATACGGCTTTGCCGCTTGCTCAGCATCTATTGTCTTTGGGGGAGGACAATGTGCGTACTTTACCCAACCCACCTCCGGTGGACCTTGAATTCACATACTTTTCGTATGTCGAAAGGACCTTTCTCCCTTTCAAGACTTATCCCCCCGCCTCTCCTTTGTTGATGTCAACCGGGAACGAGGACAAGGTCTTTGATCCCGGTATCACATTCGAGGCTTCCCCATGGACCATTTGATTCGGGGACGAGTCAGGCTCGTGACTCGGTTAATATAAACAAGCGCTTTTTGGGAGGCAACCCATTTATCTATCTATCTTTACCATAAGTGTAGGGGGAGCCCCGTGGTGTTTCTTGCTTTCTTTCTTATCATGTGCAGGGATTAGAGCTTCAAAGACACACTCTTGATGACTTTTGACGAACCGTAACTCCGTGTTCCCTTCTTCCCGGTTCTATCCTAAACTCTTTTCGATTCACTATTTTATATTTTCTCAATATTAAAATAGGAATCTCTTTAGTTGTCTTTTCCTTAGCGAGATTTAAACAAAAGTGCACAATGTCCTAAGTGTAGGGGAGTTTACTCTCACATGCTTAAACATTGAGGACAATGTTTATGTTAAGTGTAGGGGGGACTTCTATCGAAGTTAAGTGGCCTTTTCCTTGTATTTGTCCTCATTTTAACCGGAAAATTTGATTTTTCGACATTTTTCAAAATTTTTAATCTATTTTGGCCTAGTTGTATAGTTGTATTTGCCCTTGTTATGTTTCCATTGCTAGAATAGTTCTTCAATAAAGTGGTTTTAGATTTTTCTTAGTCGTGAATATTTTGACTCAACCCGAGTTTACTTACCTAAGTTTACTCTAGCTAGTATCCTTAACGTGTTTAAGTCATGTTTTGCTAGGATTTTATATAGGGATCTATAAAACGCGAAAGTCTTAACTCTCACGGGTTAAGAACAAGAACTTTTCGCAAGTTCCTATAATTGATCCTAGAGAGTCGTTTATCAAGGGAACTTTAAAATGCGATTTCTAAACTTGAAAAAGTCTAAGAATTTGCAAGATCCTATAGGCGACTCGAAAACCCAAAACTTTGATTTAGTAGGCTAAGCATCCACGAGTCTCATTCCTAGAGATTTTAAACTGTGGAGAACGATAGATGATAGAATCAATTATAAGTTCGGTATTCTTTCGTGAATTTATCTGCAATAAATAAGGTTGTACGATTTGAAAAGTTACTTAGCTTCTAGCCCAAGATCGTTTAAAAGTTGCTCGGTATGGATTAGAGTTCATAGCCAAGGCATAACTTATTGAAGCGGGATGCGAAGATTGGCGAGTCCGAAAAGGCCCTAACAAAGCATGAGGGCTACATTTTGTTGCTAAAGATCCCAAGTGATGTGAAGAATCATTTATCGAAAATCAATATGAAGGATCGAGACACACGACGAAAAGCAAATACTCCCCAAAAGTCATGGAGAAGTCTATCCGAAAAGACCCTAGCAAGGTATGAGGATAAATAGATCCAAATCCTAAAAGGAGGTGGATCGTTGTATATCAAAGTCCAAAATAAAGATTGGAGAAAAATGAAGAAGTCGTGGTCTATTTATGAAGAATCTCTCAAAACTTCTAGTGAAGAAATTCCTATTATGAAGAGAAGGCCATTATTTCATGAACGTCTCTCAAGATTTGAAGTATGAAGTCGCTGCCAAATATCGGTCCGAGAAAGGTCTCAAATCGCGAAGCGAGTTATGCCAAGATATGAACTTTATGAGGCCCCGAGAAGCAGTTTTAAAAGATTTTGTCCTTTAGCTAACTATTGATTAAATCGTTCACTTTATTTTCGGACTAAATAACTATCGAAATAAGTCAAAAATGCATCCTCGTGATCATTCAAGACAACAATAAAATATAAGAGATACCCCTAGGAATAAGGGAGTCTAAGTGAATAATTAGCCCACATGAGTTCGTGTTAGTTTACTAACTTATAATAACAATGATCTCGTTTCTAAGCTTGGTTTGGTGAAAGTGAAAACTTGAGGATGATGATCATTCACGACATTTCCAAAACCCAAAGGTATGTTTTTTATTTCTTTACTTTGTATGTTTATAATTTTCTGTCTCTTTAATAAAGGCCAACGTGGATTGATTATGATGGAAAATGTAATCTTGCTTTGTATGAGGACATTGCAATGGTTAAGTGTAGGGGATTTGATAGGTGTGAAAACACCCATCTTTTCTACCACTTAATTACAATAATAACCGAGCCGAAACGTGTATTTTATGTCATTTATGTCGGAATTATGCGTGGTTTGTGTTTTTGTTGTGATTTAGGACGAAAAGGTGAAAAGTGGAGAAAACACGAGCGTTCACGGGTATTTACGGACTTTTATTGAAGAAAAAGACAAAAGACGAAATCAAAAGATCAAGAGTGCAAAAAGAACGGAAGTCCAAGGCCTATTCTAAAGATTTATCGAAGAACAAGTCTAAAGACGGAAGTTTAATTAAGCCAAAGAACTCAAGTCTAATAAATGAAGAAATTATAAGACGAGTTTAAATTAATCCCGAGACAAAGTCGAAAAAAAAAGTCGAAGAACTTAAAAGACGAAAAGACGTGAAGAAAGAAAGAAAGAAAAGAGGAAGCCACCAACCACTCCCCTTTCCTATAAATACCCTTCATTTCACCACATGAAAGGGTGTTAGTCATTTAGGTAAGTTTTAGTTTTAGGAGTAGGAGTAGTTAAGTTTTAGTGAGAGAAAGTGACAGTTTCTCTCACTAGAACTTTAATCTTTCATATTTTATCTTTCTTGTTTTTAATCAAATCTTTACCTTTTAAGATTAATCTTGTCTTAATCTTCATGTTATTAATCTTTCTTGTTAATCTCAATCTTGTTTTCATCATTTTTTTATCAAGTTCTTATTTAAAGTTTTGATCTTTTAAATTTTCGTGACTTAAAGTTCATCTTTTATGTTTTGATTTTAAAGCTTGTTTATTTTTAAGTTTGATAAGTTGATGTTCGTGCTCATTAAGTTCATTTCGATTTAGAGGCGTTCTAGTTTTGAGTTTAAGCTTATTACCATAGCTTATTACTTTTGCCTATTTTTCGGATCAAGAAACAAATCGGAAAAGGTTTTAAAACCCTTTTCCGACCTGATATTCCGACCAGACACACAACCCTTCATTCCGATCGCCCGATCGGAAAAGGGTTTAGTTATTCCGCTTGGCTTGTTTAGTTGATTCCGATCGTGATGGTTTCATCACATTCCGACTGGAGCATTTTGCTTAATATTCCGATTTGGTTCATTTTGAGCATTCCGATCATCCGATCGGAATATATTCCGATCGGACCCCTTTTCACATTCCGACCATTGCTTTCCGATGGAGTACATTCCGACCGGATTCCGATTGGATTCCGATCGGGTGTGTTCTGATTGGGTGTTTTGGAATTGTTTTAGTATTTTGTTTTAGTTAAAGTGTCAATTTTTCTTGCTTTATTTTTAGTCCATTTTAATTTCGTTTAGCATATTTTTTTTATTTAATTGTCAAGTTACTTTTTGCTAAGTTTTAATTTCACGTCATTTAAATTCTCGTCATTTACTTTTAACGTTTTAAATATTGCACCGTTTTTCGTTTCACTTAGTTTTAGTTTTAATTACCCGTCATTTATTTTTAAGTCTTGCACATTTATTTTACCAAATCCAAAAATATTTATTTCACCAAGAACAACTAATCTCACACAATTAACCGGAAATCAATTCGAGAAGATACCGAGAAAACGAACTTTCAACGAGCAAAATCTCTACATTACAATATCACTTAGGAAGTGCTCATGGTTGATTTCTGAGAAATTGAGCTTATTGAAAAAGTTTTGGTCAACGCTGGTCAACATAAGCTTACTTTCAGCTTATTTCAGATTCTGAGCTTATTACTAGATGATTTTGAACAAGACTTGATTTCCCATTCATATTTTGAGCTCATTAATCAGTTTCATTACAAAAATCCATTTGTGCATGTCTAGATTCCTTTTTAGCTTATTTTGTGCTTACTGGAAAGTGCTTATCAGAGTTTTAGCCATTGTTAGCTTATTTCCTTTTACAGGTCTAGCTTATTTTTGATTTAAAACATTTTGCAAGTGGTTTGAACAATTTTGGTTGAGAAATAAGCTCAAACGAGCTTATTTGTTAGTTAAGCCCGTTTTTGATTAAAAACTTTCAAATATTGCACTTAGGTCCTTAATGTTTTGAACTGGTTTTAAACTTGGCTAAACTAGAATCTTTTTAGGGTTTTCATTAATACAGTCCTTGAACTTTCATAGTTTGTTAAAATTCAGTTAGATAATTTTTAGTTTGTTTGAAAATTGGTTAGTTGTTTGCATAGTTTTCAATTTCAATCCTTATAGTATACTGATTTTACACTTTCAGTCCTTGTACTTGTTAGCTTTACATTTTGAGCATTTACTTTTCATAGAATTTACATTTTTAGTCCTTATAGTTGTAAAATTTACATTTTGAATTTTAATTGTATAAATACTTGGTATTTGCACAATGTTTTACATATAAGTAGACAATATTTTTTCAATTTTGTTAGGCATTGTTTGAAGTAGCAAATAGAATATCCAAAAAATATTAACAACCAAAAACAGTTAAAAACCCGATATTGTTAGGACTTTCAATTAGACAAGAACTGAGAAAAACGAACTTCATTATACACAATTTCAACTACCCCTGTCATGCCTATTGATGATGAAGAGGATGATGATGATCACGACTTGGAATTCGCTCAAATGCGTGAACTTCCATTCTTTGGTGT
Source organism: Glebionis coronaria (assembly GCA_025667525.1). Lineage (NCBI taxonomy): Eukaryota > Viridiplantae > Streptophyta > Magnoliopsida > Asterales > Asteraceae > Glebionis > Glebionis coronaria. Next base: position 656,624 of record JANFOE010001364.1, on the reverse strand, counting down.
ACCTATTCCCGGCGATAATCAAGTCGGGTCGTCCACCTCAGAGGAAGCTCCTACTATGGTCTACTCCAATCCACGGATTCGTGAACATGACAGGAAGTGGAAAAAGGATCATCCTATAGATTCGATTATTGGTGACCCTAATCGTCCGGTGTCCACACGAAGTCAGTTACAAGAAAGTGCAATGTTTTGTCATTTTAAAGCTTTTCCCAGTGAAGTTGAACCTAAGACGTGGCAACAAGCATTTACCCAATCTAGTTGGATAGAAGCCATGCAAGAAGAACTTAATGAATTTATACGTCTTGGTGTATGGGAACTTGTCCCATTCCCGGATCAAGTGCAATTACTCACTTTGAAATGGGTTTACAAGGTGAAACTCGACGAGTTAGGCAGAATATTGAAAAACAAAGCTCGACTAGTAGCTCGTGGATACAAGCAGTTATTGGGCATCGACTTTATGGAATCCTTTGCACCTGTTGCTCGTTTGGAAGCTATTAGACTATTCCTTGCATATGCAGCCCACATAAATATTATCGTCTATCATATGGATGTAAAGACGGCATTTCTTAATGGTGAAATCAAGGAAGAGGTCTATGTTCAACAGCCGGATGGTTTTCTAGATTCTAAATATCCTAATCATGTGTACAAGCTTAAGAAGGCTCTCTATGGGTTGAAGCAAGCTCCACGCGCATGGTATGATCTATTGTTACAATTCCTCATTACGCAAGGCTTCGCTAAAGGCAAGCTGGATCCCACGCTTTTCATTCAGAAACGAGGTAAAGATATGATTATGGTACAAATATATATTGATGATATTATATTTGCTGCCTCGACCCAAACCTTATCCGATGAGTTTGGGACACTCATGTATTCCAAGTTTAAGATGTCAATGATGGGAAAGGTATCATTCTTCTTAGGACTTCAGATATCTCAGAGTCCTAGAGGCATCTTTATTAATCAATCCAAGTATGCCCTTGAATCTCTTAAGAAATATAAGATGGAATCTTGCGACCCCGTGGATACTCCAATGGTGGAACGAACTAAGTTTGATGCAGATCCCTATGGAGTTGCCGTTGATCTGACACTTTATCGTGGAATGATCGGTACCCTTCTGTACATCACATCTAGTAGACCTGATCTTCAGTTTGCAATATGTATGTGTGCTCGGCTTCAAACTAGGCCTACTGAGTTATACTTAGCTACTGTTAAGAGGATCTTTTTGTATCTTAAAGGTACCCATAATCAGGGACTCTGGTATTCGAAGGACTCTTCGATTGCACTTATGGCATATGCAGATGCGAATAACGTGGGTTGTCAAGATACACGACGTAGCACAAGTGGAACTTTGCAACTACTAGGAGATCGACTAATCAGTTGGGCATCGAAAAGGCAGAAAAGCGTTGCAATTTCAAGTACGGAAGCAGAATACATTGCTATGTCCGGTTGTTGTGCTCAAATTCTTTGGATAAGATCACAATTAACCTACTATGGTCTAGGTTTCAACAAAATTCCGATGTACTGCGACAACAAAAGTGCAATTGCCTTATGCAGCAACAACTTTCAATTCTACCGGTCGAAGCATATTGACATTCGCTACCACTTTATCAAGGAACAAGTGGAAAATGGAGTGATCGAGCTTTACTTTGTCCGATCTGAGTATCAATTTGCGGATATTTTCACGAAGGCTTTAGATCGCGCTCGAATGGAAGTTTTGGCGGACAAGCTAGGTTTGAGAACATTCTTGCCCGAGACTCTAAAGGAACTGGAAGATGAAGCGAAAGAATAGTGGTGGTAAACTATTCTCCGTATCCTTGGTGATCATCTGTATATATTGTTTATATTTTTATCCACAAAAGCAAAATACAAAAATATAAAACCATATAAAAACCATAAAAATTGAAAAATTCATAAAAAATCTAAAAATATTTTTACTTTATTTTTCAAAGGCATGTCTATTGGTACGATAATATTTACGGCCTTAGAAATGTTGATTAATATTGACACGGCGCCATAAATAGAGTTCGTACAAAAGTTGTAAATATTTCATAAAACATGCCTAAATGGCTTGTAGTTATTTCAGACTGCAACCCGTTTTTCATATTAAAGTCAAGTATTTCTTATGAAAGCTTTGGCTCTCAACGGGAATTAAATTTCTCGGGCAAGGTTTACTTTAAAACCTTGTAAGGGATCAAGTTTACTTTATAACTTGGTCTAACACAACTCTATGTACGCATTAGTGCATTTATTTTTTAAAACAAGAGAAATCTTGTTTTTATGAAGTTATCATCTCTACAACCATAGCACTCCACAATTGGTATCTATATACTCGACGATGCGACAACTCAAAGGACGACTACAACTCTTTCAATAGAACACGGGTCAACAATTGAGGGGGAGAAATTGTCAAGCATTCAGAATCTTCGATGCCGAAAGTGCCAAGTTCACAAATTGGTGTCAAGACAACGATACCAATCATACATGTGGTATCAAGAGATGACTTCAGATGTGAAGAGGCGACCAACATTTGCCGACAAGAACCATGTGATCTTATCATATGATGTTCTCATCAATCAGGTCCAACCTTGTCAATTTATTCTAATATGGTAAATCTGTGATCTTTTTACTAATCGGTATCATATCTCAACACATTGGTATCATGAAGATAAAACAGACTTGCATTTTTCTTCCCAAACTTTGTTAAAACTTCATTAAATCAATTGATATTAAAAACATCGATTGGGTTAATATTTTTAATATGGGGGGAAAATGTGATTTAATATGGGAAATGATTAATCAAAAATGGTTTGACTTAACGTGATAGCTCATCCCGACATGTGCGAAATGTTTTTGAATATCGTGGCATATGTTAAGGGGGAGCAAAATGGATTTGCTATACCAAAATGGATTTCATGGTGATTTATACTTACCCTCAACCCATTTATTTCACGACGCTGAAGATTGTGGTGACATAAGGATGGTAGGATAGGTTAAGTCCAATGATTCTTCCAAAACCGGAGAAATCTTCCCTAGGACATTCCTTAGCTAGAATTAGTAGTCCTTAGGAAAGATGGAGAAAGATTGTGAATGTAGCTGAATGCCGACCAAGTACTTAAGTTAGCACTGGAACAATAACAACAAGGTTCTAGTTATGACGTATTGGTAAGCATTGAAGGGGTTGAAGAATGAAAAAGAATTGTAAAGATAAAGTGTGTAAAGAAAGAAGCCCTCTTTACAACCTTAGGCAGAAACCGGGTCAACACATATACTATTGAGATCATTGTTTAATGATTCTTAATATTGAAGATAGACATCATGGACCCAGTGATGCAATGCACAACCCATCCCAGCTAACTCAGATATCTCTTAAAAGATATTTGTTTTAATCACACGGAGACAACACATTATCAATTGATTTATTCACTCCGAATAAATTGGTATTGAAATGTGACAACCATGGTTTTTGGGGTTCGTCACTTAGACTATAGTTTAAGTTGTTTTGTGCAAATATGTGCTTTTATGTGCTTATGTGTTTATTTTTTGTGTTTGGAGTGAGGTTTAGATATCGTTTATGGGTATATGGTACTCATAAGTAAATCGAGGAACGTTTATTTCATGTTCATGAGCTCACAAGGTAGTGACTATGAAATGAGATGGTGTTATTTCGTGGCTTTACGTATACGTATATGTATTATTAGAAAATCGTATTTTTACGATTCAGGGTTTGCATTTAGGTGTCTCGGATGAGGTATTTAGTCACGAGAATAATTTACGGGATGGTTTTAAGTCATTTAGGACTTGGTTATATAGTTTATTTCATATTCTAAGAGTTTTTATAAAAATGTATATTTTTACATTTTTACGGTATACGCGTAAAAACTGACTAGTTTTACGGTTTTAAGGTTTCCGAGGCTTTAGGAGCTAAAATAAATTAAGGTAAATTAAGGTATTATACTAAGTAATAAAAAGAAAAAAAAAATAAAAATACATATAATAGTCGGTTTTGGGATGCAAGAAAGAAAAAAGAAAAAGGGAAAAAAAGGAAAAAGGAGAACCGGGCTTTTGTAATGGGCCAAGGACTTGTTAGGAAATTATATAAAAACTTTTTATTAACAAAAAACATTCATAAAATCCCTGGAGATCAAGCTTAAGTCGAAATCCATGGAGTCTATTTAGGGTTTTCATATTTTTCTTGTCTTCCATTAATTCTGAGGTAAAAATCTTCAATCTCTTTTTAATTAAATTGTTTTTAATTCTTTCTTAATCATTATATGATGGATCTAGGTTAGTTTTTATTAGAAAATATGTAATTTAATGTTATCACAATGATACAGACATATTATAATAATTAGGGTTAATGATTAAACATGATGAGGGTAATTAATTTGGTTAATTATGTTAAATTCGTTTTTAAAAACTGGGCAGAATTTTTGGGTCATTGTTTTGATCATATCTAGAGTTTTACAAACTTTTAATTTTTGAATCTTATGTTCCTGGAAAGGTAATTGAGTTGGCTTTCAAATGCAAGAAACGAGAACTGAATTGAAGGTCTAAAAGTGGGTCAAAAACTGGTTACATCAGTCGGGTGTCAAAACAGTTTTTAGATCAGCCTGTTTTCTTTTTATGTTTTGAATTATTTGGGGTACTTAGAGTTATATTGGAACCTTCAAACGAACATGAGACTTAGATTATATATTTAATAAAATATCTGGAGGAGTTCTAAAGAAATGGGTTAGGGTAAGACCCTCTGATCATAACAAACTTTTCATATGTTCAAAATCAGTAAATTCTAGATAGGTAAAAGTATATATATATATATATATATATATATATATATATATATATATATATGGAGGCCTTAACAGTGTCTTCAAGGTTGCGGCGAAAGGGGAGAGTTAGCTAACACATGTAAGGGTATAGGGTTTCTTTTACAGAGGAAGTTGATTCGGTTAAGGGGGTGTTCGACCCATAGTTTAATGTATGAAAAATGGGATTGTTTTGGGTTAAATGTTAACGGGGCGAGTTATGAACTAAACTAAGTTAAGGTTTTTATAGAGGGGTGTCATGAGATGCATATGGCATATAAATGAGGTTAAGTTGTAGGACAAGGTTATATATCGATCATAGATTGATGAGCCATTTTGGTATGTGGTTCATGACTTGATTGTATACGTTTGTGTGTTTCGATTTTGCTAGAGTGCGGGTACTTGGAGAAGCTTGTTCAGGTGAGTTTCATTGTCCCATGTCTTTTTATGATTTGACTTCCAGATGGGATGGAAGAGACACTGTATGGTTTTGTAAATAATGTTGTGAATGTTTTTATGGTTTGTGATGGACTTGTGTATACACTTATGTGATTAACTACTATGCGATTCTTGATTGTTATTGTGGTTTGACTTGGTACCAAGGGGATGTTGACAAGACGGGGCTTGGGATTGGTTCATAGGTGTATTGGCGCCTATGGGACCATGGTTATTGGTAAGGCTGGAGCCTTAGAAATTGTGGTTATTGGTAAGGCTTGGTGCCTTGGAATTTTGATTGTATGGTTAATCTTGAATGGTAGTTGTTAATGCATAATTGTAACACATTGTCCATATGTTCTTTTATTGATGGTTGTTATTCACAGCTTATCACTATTTTAGGGTTTGAGTCTAAACCTATGACTCTCACCAACTTTATTTTGACGTGTTTTAGTGTCTCTTTCAGGTGATAATGTGGTTAAGCGTGAGAATAGGAGTGGCTAGCTAGGAGGCTTAGGATTGCATTGGAGGAACCCCCTTTCCTCTTAGTCTTTACTTATGTTTGAATAAATGATACTTTGTAGACACCTATATGTTTGTTATTTGTTAATTGTATGTCTTTGGTAAGAGGTAGACCTGTTACCTACTTACCTAGACGCCTGCATTGTTTGTGATATCTTCATGACATTGTGTCATCATTTATGATATTTCCAATTCATTTAGTTATCTCTATAGACACGCTATTGTTGTGATGATATCCATACGTCGCGCCTCATATTCCGTCATGGTGGGGTGTGATAGAATGGTATCAGAGACAATGGTTATAGAGAAGTAGGTTGCCTAGTCTAGTAGCCTAGTCTATAGCTTAAGGGTCCAAGCATGTAGGTGTCATAGGGGTATGTGTGCAGTATAGTATATGGAGTGCTTAAGTGTTAATTTCGTTTTGGATATTTATTTACCTTCAAACTTACTTATTGAGATATAATATATGTAAGTACATTCATTTATTTTCTATTGATGCGACGTATGAACCGGAAGTGTAGGAATCTATTTAGTGTTACCCATGTCGTGTAGAAGAAGAGGTGCGCTAGGTAATAATAGGATAGTACCGATGTTGAGTCTGTGACTAGTAGTAGATTTGAATTTCCGCTTAAATGGTTATGATCATTTTTTTTAATGCTGGATATTTTGTTGTTATTGATTTGTTTTGGCATTTGAGCCTCGATTTATGAATGAAGTTAGGGTTGACGTATGAGATGTTCTTATTTTACTTATACGGTATATATATAGTGTATTTTGTGTGGTATATATGTGGTAGACATATGTGTTCCGTGTACTACTAATTTCTTATAAGTGTCGTCATAGGAGGGAGTACATGGGTGAAAGGGGACATCTATAATTATGGAGACCTACGTAATTATATATGTGCCACAACACCAATGGACTTCCAAGTATGGTTGCATGAAAAGGGGGTTAGTACATGCTTGTATATGATGAGATATGTAATTTGGGTATTTGTACAATAGGGGTTTATGTAATGGTTGCCTATGTTATGGCTATGGTTTTTTTTGTGTTATATGTTTTGGGTTATAGTCGTGTTGTGTGATGATGGGGTCACAGGATATGGTTTGGTTTTGGTGATGGGTTTTATGCCTTGTTGTGGCATGGTGAGATGGTGATTACTCGTATGAAAAAACGAGTGTATGACGCGATCGATTGACTTGACATGTATGATAACGAGTATGTTTTGAGAGATTTAATAGGTATATATATATATGCGGATGTATATATACTAGTAGATGTTATGTTATGATATACGGTCGTTCAATAGTTACTATAACTTGAACGTACCTAGTGTTCTCTCGTGTTTAAACAGTTTATTAGTGCTGGAGTTTGATGGAGTTCCAACGACGTTTTGAGTCTTTTTTATGTGTGTTTACATTCGGGTATGTATTTTAATTAATGAGAACTACTAAATTTTCTTGCAAATAAGTCTGGCTAATTATAGGAAAATGATTTTGAAAATAATTTGTAAGTGTATGGTAAGATATCGTGACTTACATATCTTTTTATTAAGTTTGTGGTAGTAAGTTATAAAAACAATTGTCTTGAAACTGATTGGATTAGTTTTCTAGGTAACATGTGATAATACATTTTAAAGGGTAAAGAAATTTTACAATAATTTTCTTAAGTGGAGTTAAAATTTTAGAAGTATTTAAATGGACGGAAAGAGTAAAAAGAGAGTTTTTATTTTAATAATGATAATAATAACACAACACCTTGTAAGCGTGTAATAGTTAGTTATAACAAGCCTAAATGGATTATATAAAATAATTATAATATAGAATAAAATGAATGAAAACACCATATTTTATAAACACGTATTGGTTTCATAATAACAAGTGAAATGAGTTTAATGTGAGTAAACAAGATAATGGTTAGAATAACATTATACTATACTAACTAGTGAATACCTTTGATAAAATAATGAAGATAAAAGATGAGTTTATTGTTAAATGAGATGATAGATAAAGTGAGTTTTAGTACACTAACTGAGTTGTTCCCTTTGATAGTAACGGAGATGGTAAAATATGACTATGATTTCATTTATTGGTGTTAAAATATGGTCCTAATGTGAAGTAACTAATTGAGATGAAAATTTAAAATTTTCTAAGATATTGAAATTTGGTAATACAAATCGTCATGAGTCTATCTTTGTTGTTGGCACACTCCATTGATCTTTCGGATTACATTGTTTTGTTTTCAGTTGCTTTGGCTAGGGTTCATTTTACCCTATATTTTATTTTGGGACACGATTGTTTGGAATTATTTTGGTACACGGCATGGTTGATTTAGTTATGCGGTTATGGGAACGTTAGGATGAGAGGATAGAGTTGGGTAGTATTACTTATGGTTAGATATTAGAATGGACAGATGTATTTTGGTTTAAAGGTTGTGTTGAAGGAATGATTAAGATTTGTGGAGTTTTGAAACTAAGATTGGTTACAAGAATAAGGGAGTAAGTAAAGTTAGTTGACTGGTCGTGGGAACGAGATGTCATGCTATGAGAAGTTGGTTGAAGTACCTTTATGAGATTGATGAAAGTACTAGCGGATGTGAGGGTAGAGTAGAAAGTTTCTACTAATGGAAAGATAGGGCAAATAACACGCAAGGGAATTGGTATAGTTATGGACGCAAGGTAGTAGTAGACACGTGAAGGAAAACATGGATGTGAAAGAATGATTGGTAGGAGGCTGATTAATGGTGAAGTACAACAAGTAAGGAAGAGTGAGCCATTGAGGGGTTGAAGTACCTTTAGAAATATTGTGGTTGATGAGTTGACGTTAGAAGCTACTGCATAGTGTGAAGTTCCTAGGTAACATCATGGAGACGAGAAGAAGTGCGTGAAGAGCTACATCGTGAAGCAAGGAGCCGAAAGGACTACGTGCCGGCTGTTAGAAGGATGCAAGAGATTTCGAAGGAGTCACAGAAGTTGCAAGGAATGGAAAGGTGACAAGCACTATGATGGGAATCTCCGTATGGTTCGTAACGAAGAAGGACAGATCGAGTACCAGAGTGGAGCTACAAAGAGTTGAACCAGTGGATCGTGATGAAGTGAATACATAACATGAGGGATTAAGAACTCGTGGAAATAATAAGGGGAGTCGAGTGACTACGCAGATAGAATATTTGGCAATCAATATTGAGGGATGAGTAGTGAAGCTGAGCTGAATAAGTTCGTTGAGAAGTGATTAGAGAGTCGGTTTTGTGAAGGTGTTATAAAAGATCTTTGGAAGAGACAATTAAGCATTATCCAGTGCACTAACTATTCCCATAGATTTGATGAATGAAGTATGGAATTTAGGTTGGATGGGATAGTGTAGGAATTAGGTAGAACCATGGAAGGAGACGACCAAGTATTCCTAGAAGATGATGATTTAAAGTACCTCATGTCGGGTGCAATCAAAATAGAAGTATGAGATTTGAATAAGAATTTAAAATATGGCTTAGTTTAGACAAATGGAAACTAATATGGGTATAAGATGAGAGTGTGATCAGCATGGGATCACATAAAACTCTAGTCTGTCCCTATTAGGATGGAGTAGGAGAACTGGTCGCGAGGAAAAAAAGTGAAGTTACTTGGATAATTTTGACGTATAGATGACTTGAAAGACGGGAAGCATAGCATCGTGATGTATGCCATGAGCTGAGGAAAAAGAAGGAAGTCTGGATAGATGCGGATCATAAATGAAATAGGTCGAGATAGGAACTGAAGGTAAAATTTTTGTATAGCCTAATGAGTAGACTAAGGCACTAAGCCTGCTATTATTGTTGTAGTGTGGAAAGGAAATGGCACTGACCTATACTGTTTGATTGGAAGACTTAATATCGATAATCGAATAGATGAGGAGTTATAGATGCGATGTGTCATGAGGGACGAAGGGCTTGGACTAACTGAGACAAGATGAGGAGCACTATGACCTTGGAGGTAAGACATTGTGTAAGTATAAAGAAAGTGTTGAGTATAAAAAAAATCTTTCATGGAGAAAAGTGAGAAGGAGGTGTATAGGTGCTACTAATGAGCTATCCAAATTTAATGGAAGTAGTTGTAGCATGGATTTGGATGGCAGTTGATAGACTAACTGAGATAACTGTCCTTTTGGTGATATGTATAGATCATAAGCTAATTTGGATTGGAAGGGCCTTGTTATGATGAACGAATGAATATGTGAAACACTGTCATAGGTCACTTGTGTAAGGAAATTGGAATTTTTAAGTAGTTTGGTGGTATGGACTAAAGGGAGTTGATGAACATGATTGGATATGAATATATCCAGCTACTTGGAAAAGGATGAACGAAGTAAGAAATTGCTACAAGTATAGGAGTCGTGTTGAGAGCTTGGGTGACTGATTTAGAGGGATGTGGGAAACTCGTTAGCAATGTCTGAGTTTTCATATAATGATAGTTATCATATTAGAAGTCGATGAATGTCATTTGAGGCACTATATGGAAGGATAGGGTGAGTTTTCCTTATGGTGGACTAAAATCCGTGAAAGAGACTACTAATGTGGAAATGGTGTTTGTGGGAAAGGATGAGAGCAACAAGATATGCTATGTTGAAAAGGATGAAACCACTAAAGTTTAGTGACAAAGTTATGTAGGAAGTTTCACCCATAGTAAAGGGTGGTATGTTTTGGTAAAATGGAAAAGTTGATGTAGAGTTTTGTAGGTCCATTTATGATATTTGGAAAGATCGGACCAGTAGCTTATAAGTATAGAATTACCTGGGAGAATTGAGTGGTATACATGATATATTTCATGTATTAAGATTGGTAAATGTTGTTTGAGAATGCATATTTGCATGTTTGGTTATTCGGGATTTGCGTTAATAAGAGTCTTTGTTTTATCAAAGGGTCATTTGTGAGATTTATTGGCTGTAAGGTCAAGAGTTTAGGAATGAATTTAAATATTGTTGGTTTGTATATGTGGTATTTTAAGACTTGAACTAAAGTACACATGGAAATGAGAGGAATTCATTTAGAACAAGTATTTTCATGTGATTTGTTGTTTGTGTGTTTGATCCTAAGGAGTAAATCTCGGGACGAGATTTCTATTAGGAGGGAGTGATGTGACAACCATGGTTTTTGGGGTTCGTCACTTAGACTATAGTTTAAGTTGTTTTGTGCAAATTTGTGCTTTTATGTGCTTATGTGTTTATTTTGTGTGTTTGGAGTGAGGTTTGGATATCGTTTATGGGTATATGGTACTCATAAGTAAATCGAGGAACGATTATTTCATGTTCATGAGCTCACAAGGTAGTGACTATGAAATGAGATGGTGTTATTTCGTGGCTTTACGTATACGTATATGTATTATTAGAAAATCGTATTTTTACGATTCAGGGTTTGCATTTAGGTGTCTCGGATGAGGTATTTAGTCACGAGAATAATTTACGGGATGGTTTTAAGTCATTTAGGACTTAGTTATACAGTTTATTTCATATTCTAAGAGTTTTTATAAAAATGTATATTTTACATTTTTACGGTATACGCGTAAAAACTGACTAGTTTTACGGTTTTGAGGTTTCCGAGGCTTTAGGAGCTAAAATAAATTAAGGTAAATTAAGGTATTATTAATAATATATTAATAAGTAATAAAAAGAAAAAAATATATAAAAATACATATAATAGTCGGTTTTGGGATGCAAGAAAGAAAAAAGAAAAGGGAAAAAAGGAAAAACGGGAACCAGGCTTTTGTAATGCGCCAAGGACTTGTTAGGAAATTATATAAAAACTTTTTATTAACCAAAAACATTCAAAAAATCCCTGGAGATCAAGCTTAAGTCGAAATTCATTGAGTCTATTTAGGGTTTTCATATTTTTCTTGTCTTCCATTAATTCTGAGGTAAAAATCTTCAATCTCTTTTTAATTAAATTGTTTTTAATTCTTTCTTAGTATCGATACGAGCCCCTTTGGTATTTCATCAACACCCTCGTGATTCCGATGAAATTCGCACGTTACACACAACACATAAAAAAAACATTTTTCCAAATTTACTCGGTCACGGTGACGTACTAAGTCAACGCCAAACGAAAAGAAAGATTTCAAGGAACACAAGAAAAATTCAAAAATTATCTCTAGGAATCAAAGAGAATACGATTACTTGCAAAAGGATCCACTATTTTAAAAACGTACTCATCCAAACATTTATCAAAACACTACAAGTTTCAAGATGACCAATTTGTTTGACACGATAGTGCCCTTCCTAAACTATGCATAATTAACTAGATCATGCATACTTAAGGATCAAGCAACAACAACCAACAAAACAGGACTCTTCCCTAATTATGCATAGTTAGCTAAGCTGTGCATAATTGAGGATCGAGTGACGACACAAACATTACTATTACACACCAAACACGACTATGAAAGTTTTCGACCTAGTCTTCAAAATAATTAAATCGTTTGAAATGAAATTTGAAATGGGAGAAATATTGCTACCATCGTTTTAAGAAACACATCAAACATTTTTCATCCACTTTGAAAACATACTTTTACTTTGCCTATTTATGAGAAAAATAAATAAATAATTAAATAAATAAACCGACACCATTCGCATTAGGTTGAACGAACCATTTGACACACTCATATATATTTTCAAAATAGACTATTCACAAATTAACGGTAAGGTGGTTCAAGATTAAAGATCATTGCAAGCACAACAAGTAATAAAAATCAAAAATCAATGAGATCTAACGAGGTAAACGAGCAATATAATTGCCAACTAAAATTAACTATATTAGAAATGAAGATACTCAAACATATGACAAAAGTCTGGGGATAACAACAGCGATCTACGAATACATGGAGTAAAAATTGAATATGAATACAAGCGTAAAAAAAACAACGATCATAATTCCCATCGTCTCGAGTTGCACACACATTCCACCAAGGGTATATGGGGAGAGGAGAATAATCACTTGGTCGAATATAAACAATTTCACCAGGAAGATCGAGTTCTTTCACCTCTATAATTTGGTAAAGCGGCTTCGCCTCCTCGCTTTTGTTCAATATAAAATAACTAATTTAATGAAGATTTATAGCATCATTCAAGTAAATACATAATTTTAGGTTCCATTAACCGAAAGAAGAAAAGTCACAACGTCCATGAAGAGGACAAAAAATACACCGGGTGACATACTCTCATTATCAAGTAATAGTGAAGTAGCAATTCAAAATAAAGGACGGTCTCATGCCATTGACAATATTAAAACGAAAAATCAAAGGACTACTCAAGCTTAGATATAGGCTCGCAAAAACAAAGAAGGGATGCCGTACGATCGAACCATCGTGACCCAAAACATTAGATATACATCCTTATCAAATAATATACAAGTAGGCGTGTGTTGGGTAATCCATTTTCATTTTCTAATTAATGTTACCTTGTACCTTGTAAAAGCGAGCATTTACACATTTTTAATTTGGGTTACGCCATTAAAGAATTTATACCTTTCATTTCTCAGTCTTTACAAAGTTTTCATTTTTGGAAAAATTTCAATCTCTCGGAAATTATTACTATTAGTAGATGCGGTGACTCGGTTATCATAATTGGTAAAATCATTAGGTTTGAAAATCTCAATACTTGTGGCCAAAATCCCATTAATATCAATATTTAAGTACCAAAAACGTGCATAGTAAAATTTTCCAAGTTTTACGTTATTATTAATACGACTTATCTTATCACATATATACGAATATCCATCATGACTCAAACTAGTCCAATTAACTCTTAAAATCAACTTTTGACTTTTTATTATACATAAGTCTTCCTTAAAACTGTTTTGTTAAATCATATTCGCGAAATTCGACTCAAATGATAAAGAGGTTTCATATAGTGTTATTTCAGATAAATTACTGATTTTAGTCGACACTTGAATCTCGATGATAATAATAATAATAAATAATTAAGATGCTTATTTCAATAATTCAAAGATATATAAAATTCAACTTTTAATCATTAGCCCATTATCAAACGATTTTAAAATTAACACATCTCGCAGTAGAGTAAAATGACGTTCCATCAACATTTTATAATTTATTTCAAGCATTATAATTTCTTACTTAAAGTGTATCTCTCGGTTTTATCCCAATTTAATCATTACAACAAGTGACGAGTTCTAGTTTACACCAATGCATATAACATGACCTCATGTTCAAGATAAAACCAGTTTTACGAAATATCTAGCTCCAAAATACGTAGCCAATTTTTCTACTCATTTTCTGTATTAAAAGATCCGCCAAAAGTTTGCTATATTGACCCAAAAATTAATTCATATCAAACCTCAAGATACATATACTCGATAGTCATATCGTAAATTTGATTATAACTCCTTTCTCAAATTAAATTAAACAAAATCTTAACAAATCCATCACAAGCTTTTAGTATCAAATCATTAATGTATGAAAACAAGGATTTTATGAGTAATATAAATTACTTATTACGATTTACCAACCAAGGTTGAAAGAGAAATGATTTCACTTTGTCCATTCCTTCTCTACACTTACTTTTACTTGTTACAAGACACACCGTATGTCATTTTTATCCAAAAGTTTCATTCACCATTTATTTAATATGTAAAACACTTTATGTTTAAATCATTCAATTTACAAAATTCAATGCTTGTTTAACTCGTTCAAATTCCGGACCTCGTCATGTATAATATCGAATTCAAAATAATGAAACAACAAAAACAAAATGAAATAAACGAAGCGAGAATACGTATGTCAACTAAGTGTTGTTATCGGCCTCGGATGAGTCTCGAAATCGTACACCACAAAATTAACACAAACCAACCAAATTTCAAGTTATCGCGATTGATCACAACGCTAGTCTATTTTAAAACACATCTTTAAATTCAAGTAGAATGATAAAAACGATTAAATGGCAACACGCCTCAACCACGTTTTATAACATACACACATGATTCGCCGCTACGATGTACGCATCGTTGATTATACTTCGTCTATGTTATAGTTACGCCAACCAATATATTAAACCCATAAAGAATACGGAAATAAAATAATATGTAAGTAAATTACGTTTCAAAAGAAGATGTCCAAGAATAACACATCACGGTACGATAACGACAATCGAGATCAATCTAGTCGATATACAATATGTTACGAAGAATTATTTACGTATCTAGAATATCAAACGAGGTTCACACTTGGTTATCCGAACAATAAATTAATTATCAAGATTGATAATTAGCGGTGAGGCCGAATTCTCAACAAAACCGCATTTTAAATGTACAATAATCACGCAAGGACCATTGCTTCGCGTGCAATGCCTTTAAATACCATAGTATATACATATTTATAATACAATCATTCCTACATACACGTAGGATTACAACGCAGTGTTGCCATGTAATGCAATGTAGCCCGTTATGCCAAATACATGCAACATATAAGATAATCTTACGAGAATTTGTAAATTACGATAATAAGTACTCAGCGTACACAACAATATATCTTAATATATATCATAGTATTTACTTACTAAATACTAGGGAATTCGTATAAGTTTGAGGGATACATCTAAAATATAAAGTAATGCTAAAGAAATCTTACCGGAGCCATGCATGATAGTTGTGTGCTTGGACAATTTCTTACGACACCAAAAGTTATAGTTTAGGATTTTTCAAAATGACCTAGTTCTCTATAACTCATGGCTCTGATTACCAATCTATAACACCCCCACAAATGCTATGTGCAGCGGAACTACAACATTTGGGTGCTACGTAGTTATCATCACACATAAGCTATATTAAACGACTCAAGAGACGTAAAAGTTTAAACATAAATTAAAGATTGATTAAAACATCAAAGTCTACAGTTTTCCAAATCCCAAGATAATACAAAACAGAGTTTGCGTTTTGGTACCCATTGAATCTCAACCCAAAAGTACATTTTAGTTCACATGACATAATAATAAAAATTTAAGTGTTAAAAGGGGAGGAAAAACAAAGTAGACCACCAAGCCACAAAAACTTCCATCCTCGCATGCTCCGCTCCTATCAATCTTGGTTACCTGAAACACATGCTTAAAACTGTCAACACAAAGGTTGAGTGAATCTATAGGTTTATCAAATCATAGGTTGAACATAAGTATTAAAACCAATCATGATCATTCAATAGCATTGTCGTATACACAATCTATTATTCAAGGATATTATCTTTAACAACAACTAATAATTGTGTTTAAGCTTGTGACACTAATCCGTTAACTCAGTCACCCGCGTACAAAGACCAGCATGATTTAAGTGAAACCAGTGTCCCTTCTAAAGGCATTAGTTGTAATTATACCTTATTTCTTATCACAAGTTATCCGTCCGCAGAGGGTACTCAACGTACTAGCTCTCGTCTCGGACAGGGTCGTCAACCCCATAGTACTATCAATTGTATAAGCGGCTATCTCCAACCCACACAAGGGCAAGACAATAGTTAATAGTTCATGAATTTAGGGACTTTTACAACTAGGTACTCAACACAATTCAAGGCAACATTCGGGTCCAACAATCATTCATGACTTATGTTCTTTTCATTTAAATAGCATGCATCCCCCTCGCGGGTAAAAACGTTTGAAATAAGTTAAAGAGCGAGGCTATAGACTCACCTGGCGTAGTAGTAGTGGTTTTAGTGAAGACGTAACGAGAAATGTCACCGACGACGTGGATGCCCGGGAAAATCAAACACTTGACCTAAAAGTCAAAGTACGAAAACCAAATCAATACACCGCGTACATAATTGTACTAAACACACGCAAATCGAAACACTTAATGCTTATGAAAACTCACGCCAAAATCAAACAAGTAGTTGTTACTAGACTTATACCATTTACCTATGTATTTAAAGTGATTTTCATTTTATAAATTTGTCGATACTTACCAAAAGTACGGGCTGTTTCCTACGACTTAAGCACTTGTATAATATAACACCCCCACAAATGCTATGCGCAGCGGAACTACAACATTTGGGTGCTACGTAGTTATCATCACACATAAGCTATATTAAACGACTCAAAGAGACGTAAAAGTTTAAACATAAATTAAAGATTGATTAAATCATCAAAGCCTACAGTTTTCCAATTCCCAAGATGATACAAAACAGAGTTTGCGTTTAGGTCCCCACTGAATCTCAACCCAAAAGTACATTTTCGTTCACATGACATAATTAAAATATTTAAGTGCTAAAAGGGAAGAAAAACAAAGTAGACCGCCAAGCCACAACAACTTCCATCCTCGCATGCTCCGCTGCTATCAATCTTGGTTACCTGAAACACATGCTTAAAACTGTCAACACAAAGGTTGAGCGAATTTATAGGTTTATCAAATCATAAGTTGAACATAAGTATTAAGAACCAATCGTGATCATTCAATAGCATTGTCGCGCAAACAATCTATTATTCAAGGATAGGACAATTGTGTTTAAGCTCATGACACTAATCCGTTAACTCAATCACCCGCGTAATAATCACCTGCGTGATTCAGATGAAACCAGTGCCCCTACTAAAGGCATTAGTTGCAATTATACCTTATCTCTTATCACAAATTATCCGTCCGCAGGGGGTATCAACGTACTAGCCCTCGTCTCGGATAGGGTAGTCAACCCCATAGTACTATCACTTTGTATAAGCGGCTATTTCCCCTTTCGCAAGGGCAAGACAATAGTTAATAGTTCATAAATTAGGGCCTTTTGCAACTAGGTACTCAACACAATTTCAAGGCAACATTCGGGTCCAACAATCATTCATGACTTATGTTCATTTTCATTTAAATAACATGTATCCCCCTCGCGGGTAAAAACATTTGAAATAAGTAAAGAGCGAGGCTATAGACTCACCTTGCATAGTAGTAGTGGTTCTAGCGAAGACGTAACGAGAAATGTCACCGACGATGTGGATGCCCGGGATAATCAAACACTTGACCTAAAAGTCAAAGTACGAAAACCAAATCAACACCGCGTACATAATTTTACTAAACACACGCAATTAGAAACACTTAATGCTTATGAAAACTCACGCCAAAACCAAACAAGTAGTTGTTACTAGACTTATGCCATTTATCAATGTTATTAAAGTTACTATCCATTTTACGACTTCGCCGATACTTACCAAAAGTATGGGCTATTTTCCTAAACTTATACCCTTTTATAAAATTTAGGAAAATTCTCAAAAATACCTTAAGACCTGTAGAAATCACATTTTTAATCCCCTTAAAAGTTTTCGCTTTAACGACTCGTTGCTCAACACATTACTAAGCCTACGTTTTTCGAACTGATTTTGCACATTGACCAAGTTGGACTTGTTTGACCCATTTAAAATGTACCATTGACCCATTTGACACCTAAGTCTTATAATAGACTCAAATATGCAGGTTTGAGACCAAAAATCAACCTTTGACCATTTACCAAACTAAACCTATGGTCCCCGGGATTTGACCCAAAACCAAACACAAATTCGGATTGTGTTGGTTCTCATCTCCCGGTACACGTATTTTCAAAGTAACATAACTTTTGACTCGTTTGGAGTCGTAAGCTCTACTTTATACCGAAACGAAGCTAATACAAAGCTATACAACTACATCCTAACCACAAGACCTGTTTACAAAATATTTTTTACGAAAACACCTCAAACTTTCTGCCTAAAATCACCCATACCAAAACCATCCCAACGCTCGTTTTCAAACCCATTTATCGACACTAGGCATCAACCTAAGCACACTTAATCATACTCAAACACTCTAATCAGTCCTAACACCCTAATAATCAAAATCATCATAAAACCCAAACACAAATTCAAGCATGCAATATGTTTAAACTATTCAAACACACCCAAAACATCAATCTAGACACAAACCCATGACACATTTCATCAAACACCTTGAACACACCCAACACACCCCCACATTTCGTGGCTTTTTGGGGCTGTGGAATACCAAGAACATAAATCCCATTATGTTTAATTAATTATCTAACATTACCCAATCACCAATTAAACGAATTAATGATTTAATTACATCAAAATACATTTTTGAAAAATCTTTGATTCTTGAAAATTTAAAGATGTTGCATGTTGGATAAAAGTATGTAAGAACACTTACAATGGATAAAGAGAAGGTGGTCTAAACTTGGATTTAATCAAATCAAAGTAGAAAAAAAATATGGTGGTGGTATGGTGGTGGGTGGCCGACGGCCTAGAGAGAGTGGGAGGAGGAGGAGAAATATTTTTTTTAGTGTGTTTTTGTGATGTGTGTTTTTCCCCCTTCCATTTTGTAAAAATTTGAGGGGCCTTTGGTGCAATTTGGCTAATCTTTTGGCCTATTTGGCAAACAACTTATTTAAAGAGCGGGAATGAGTTAGCTAGTCGGTTTTGAAAATTCACGGGAGTCGGGAGTCGCCCCGAACACTCAAATTACTCTTAAATGGTTCAAACGCACACAAAAGGAATATACACATGGTTCCGACTCGACTTAACACGTAACAAAAATAAAATCTCGAAAAACTCAAATATCGATCAATCGATAATAAAAGGTAAATTTTGGGCATCCGTCGGGATCGTAGTCATCATCGGTTCTTCTTAATCGTCAAATGTTAAAATTACGACCGTAAACGTTGGTTTCAACTTAAACCGTCAAATCTATAACAAACAAAATTTCTTAAAAATTTCACAAATATACGTAAAATAGGATTAAATAAATGACGTTGTGCTCGGGATATCACATCCACAAGGGAGCCACAACTTAAGAGGGATGCTCATACTGAACAGCTCTTGAGACAATAACTTAGCATCATACGACACTTTCACTGGTATTACATCCTCCCCTCCTTAAGGGAGCGACGTCCCGGCGCTCTCTGGTTCTTATACTCGCATTTTGTACTACTAGAAAGATGAGGGTACTTCTTACTAAAGAGGTATTCACATTCTAATGTGGACTTCGGTTCACGTCTCGGGTTCCATCACACCTTCACAATGAGTGTTATACTTTGCTTAAATTTCTTAACATCTCGATCCATGGTCTCCACTTCAATTTCCCAATTTCTTCCTACGGTTATCAACACGTCTCTTCTCATAGCTCCTCGCGGTTAACAAGTGATTCTTAATTTACACCATCTCTTCCGTAGCCTCTCGAATCATTTAGAGCCCATTCAACTGACTTTTTCTTACTTCACTCTATCCAACTGGCGATTCACATTATCATCATCATAATTCCTCAAAGGCTGCAGCTTCAATGCTACCGTGGTAAATGTCGTTGTACAAAAATACTACCAAGGGCAAGTATCGATCTCAACAACTATCAAAATCAATCACTCACGTTCGGAGCATGTCTTCCAGCTTTCGAATCGCCCTTTCACTTGGTTCATCATCTCATAAAAACAACTATCACAAAATAAAATCGTACGGGTCACACATAACCCCATCGAAAACGTTCAGAATATACAAGACGAAGTAATTATTACTAGTCGTACAAAATCACCTTATCGCAATATTACGTACATACAACCCTAGTTCGTCAAAAATGAATTCATCGATACGCTAATCATTCGACGCATACGTATCTCTCTCGAAAACATCACAAACCAATCAAACACAAAAGCCATTATGAAGCGCATAAAGCCGTATCACGACATGTTTGCGAAATAGCCAAACCATGCCAAGTAAATAAGTTCAACCAAGTTAACTCATGCTTGCTAATCAGCCAAGTCATGATAAAATAAGGATATTTGACATATTTCTTGAATGAGTCCAGTTAAAAGAAAATTACAAGTTAAAGAAGGTTCACGAGCTTGCTAGCTATGGATGCATATCCATAAGGAAAGAAAAAATACATACATATGTCATCGCAGGGTGCTCACACACAGATCCATACCCAAAAGATATTACAAGAACACCATCTCACTTCCGTCCCAACCGTGGTCAAAATCTCAACAAGCATCATCGTTCATAGTGAAAGATATATTACATGGCACGTGTTCTCCATGATCAAACTTCATTGGACAATGTCGTCTCAAGTTCTCACAACTTACGATCACTCGACCAGATCACTTACCACATAAATACATAAAAGGCAAGGGTTTACCACAAAAACATCAACTATGGCTATCTATCGTTTAACCATCGATAATCAAGGATGGTTGAGTCAAGCAAAGAGGATTCCTTACTTTTGAATAAACGAAGACGGCA
Source organism: Glebionis coronaria (assembly GCA_025667525.1). Lineage (NCBI taxonomy): Eukaryota > Viridiplantae > Streptophyta > Magnoliopsida > Asterales > Asteraceae > Glebionis > Glebionis coronaria. The sequence goes on along the minus strand of JANFOE010001364.1, from coordinate 635,644 downwards.
ATGGAATTGTCTTCCAACTACCGATGCACAGGTGGTAAATTTCAACAGTTTATCTCATGTCGTTAAACATATCAAAAGAACGAGAAAAGAAAATAAATAAAGTACGATACATTTGATGTAGGAGAAGTCTTCTTCATTTCCCTCAGAGTTATTCGAACTCGGATTTCCTCTACTTCGGCAGTCTTCTATTTTTGTTAAAATTCTTTCTCAGTGTCGGTACGAGTCCCTTTGGTATTTCATCAACACTCTCGAGATTCCAATGAAATTCACACGTTACACACAACACATAAAAACATTTTCCAAAATTACTCGGTCACAGTGACTTACTAAGTCAACGCCAAACAAAAAGAAAAGATTTCAAAGAACACAAGAAAATTCAAAAATTTTCTTTAAGAATCAAAGAAATTACGACTACTTGCAAAAATGATCCACCATTTTAAAAAGAAACGTTCTCATCCAAACGTTTATCAAAACACTACAAGTTTCAAGATGACCAATTTGTTTGACACGATCGTGCCCTTCCTAAACTATGCATAATTAGCTAGATCATGCATACTTAAGGATCAAGCAACAACAACCAACAAAACAGGACTCTTCCTGAATTATGCATAGTTAGCTAAGCTGTGCATAATTGAGGATCCAGTGACGACACAACATTATTATTACATACCAAATATGACTATGAAATTTTTCGACCAAATGTTCAATATAATTAAATCATTTGAAATGGGAAAATATTGTCACTATTGTTTTAAGAAACACATCAAACATTTTTCGTCCACTTTGGGAATATACTTTTGCTTTGCCTTTTTATGAGAAAATAAATAAATGAATAAATAAATAATTCGACACCACTCTCATTTGGTTCACCAAAACATTTCACACACTCATACATATTTTCAAAATAGACTACTCACAAAATAACGGTAAGGTGGTTCATGATTAAAGATCATTACAAGCACAACAAGTAATAAAATCAAAAATCAATGAGTTCGAACTAGGTAAACAAGCAATATAATTGCCAACTGAAATTAACTACATTAGAAATGAAGATACTTTCGAGATATGACAAGAGTTTCAGAATAATCAACGGCAATCTACGAATACATAGAGTAAAAATTGAATATCAACACGAGCGTCAAAAATAAAACAACGATCATAATTCCCATCGTCTCGAGTTGCACACACATTCCACCAAGGGTAAACGGGGAGAGAAGAATAATCACTTGGTTAGATAGAAACAATTTCACCAGGAAGATCGAGTTCTTTCACCTCTACAATTTGATAAAGCGGCTTCGCCTCCTTGCTTTTGTTCAATATAAATAAATAACCAATTTAATGAGATTTATAGCATCATTCAAGTAAATACAGAATTTTAGGTTCCATTAACCGTGAGAAGAAAAGTCACAACGTCCATGAACAGGACAAAATATACCGGGTGACATACCCTCATCATCAAGTCCTAGCGAAATAGTAGTTTTAAAATAAATATAATAATAATGGTTTCATACCATAGACAATATTAAAATAAACAATCGCATGAATACTCAAGTTCAGATATAGACTCACAAAGTCGAAGAAGAGATGTCGTACGATCGAATCATCGTGACTCAAATCATTATATATACATCTTTATTAAATAATATACAAGTAGGCGTGTGTTGTATAATCCAGTTGCGTATAATAATTAGCGTTACCTTGTACATTGTAAAACCGAACATTTACACATTTTTAATTTGTGTTACACTATTAGAGAATTTATACCTTTCATTTTCCAATCTTTACAAAGTTTTTATTTCTGGAGAAATTTCAATCTCTCGGAAATTATTAACATTAGTAGATGCGGTGACTCAGTTATTATAACTGGTAAAATCATTAGTTTTGAAAATCTCGATACTTGCGTCAAAATCTCATTAATCTTCATATCTTAAGTACCAAAAACGTTTATAGTAAGAATTTTCAAAGTTTCACGTTATTACGACATATCTTATTACGTATATACAAATATCTAAAATAACCCAATCTAGTCGAATTAACTCTTAAAAATCAACCTTTGACTTTTTATTATACACATGTGTTCCTTAAAACTGATTTGTATGCTATATTTTATTCACGCGACTCGAGTCAGGCGTCAAAGACATTTCACGTAGTATTATCTCGGATAAATTTACTGATTTTAGTCGAGACTTGAATCTCAAAAATAATAATAATATGATAAGATAATAATTAATCAGAAATGCTTATTTCAATAATTCTAAAATGTAGAAAATTCAACTTTTAATCCTTAGCCCATTATCAAACGGTTTTTAACATTAACACATCTCGCAGCGGAATATAACAACGTTCCATCAATATTTAATAATTTGTTTCAAGCGTTAGAATTTCTCACTTATAGTGTATATTCCGATTTTATCCCAGTTTATTCACTACAACAAGTAACGTGTTCTAGTTTACACCAATGCATACGTAAACATAACCTTATGTTTAAAATAAAACCAATTTTACAAAGTTTTTAGCTCCAAAATACATGACCAATTCTTCTACTCATGTTTTATATTACAAGATACGCCAAAAGTTTAACGACCTAACATTAATTCATATTAAATTAAAAGTTGCATATACTCAACAGTCATATCGTAAATTTTATTATAAACTCCTTTTTCAAATTATATTAAACAAATTCTTAACAAATCCATCACTAGCTCTTAGTATCAAATTATTAATATATGAAAACAATGATTTTTACGAGTAATATAAATTACTTATTACGATTTACCAACCAAGGTTGAAGGAAAAAATAATAATTTCACATTGTTACTTTACTCTCTATAAGAGTTTTACTTGTTACAAGACATATCATAGGTCATTTTTTTTTAATCCAAAAATTTCATTCACCATTTATTTAATATGTAAAACACTTTATGTTTAACTCATTCAATCAACAAAATTTGATGCTTATTTAAATCACACAAATGCCGGACCTCGTCATGTATAATATCGAATTCAAAATAATGAAACAACAAAACAAAATGAAATAAACGAAGCGAGAATACGTATGTCAACTAAATGGTGTTATCGGCCTCGGATGAGTCTCGAAATCGTACTCCACAAACTTACACAAAAACCAACCAAATTTCAAGTTATCGCGATTGATCACAACACTAGTCTATTTTAAAACACATCTTAAAATTCAAGTAGAATAGTAAACAATGATTAAATGGCGACACGCCTCAACCACGTTTTATAACATACACATGTGATTCGTCGCTACGATGTACGCATCGTTGATTATATTTCGTCTATATTATAGTTACGCCAACTAACATATCAAACTCATAAGGAATAAAGGAAATAAAGTAATACGTAAGTAAATTACGTTTCAAAAGAAAATGTCCAAAATGACACATCACGGTGCGATAACGACAATCAAGATCAATCTAGTCAATATACAATATGTTACGAAGCGTTACTTACGTATCTAGAGTAACAAACGAGGTTCATATTCGGTTATCCGAACAATAAATTAATTATCAAGATTGATAATTAGCGGTAAGGCCGAATTCTCAACAAAACCGAATTTTAATGTACGATAATTACCCAAGGACCATTGCTTCGCGTGCAATGCCTTTAAATACCATAGTATATACATACTTATACATACAACCATTCCTACATACACGTAGGATTACAACGCGGTGTTGCCATGTAATGCAATGTAGCCCGTTACGCCAATTACATGCAACATATACGATAATCTTTACAGGAATTTGCAAATTACGATAATAAGTACTCAACGTACAAAACAATATATCTCAATATATATCAAAGTATTTACTTACTAAATACAAGGGAATTCATATCAATTTTGAGGGATACATCTAAAATATAAAGCAATGCTAAAGAATTCTTACCGGAGCCATGCAGGATAGTTGTGTGCTTGGACAATTTCTTACGACACCAAAAGTTATAGTTTAGGATTTTTCAAAATGACCTAGTTCTCTATAACTCATGGCTCTGATACCAATTTATAACACCCCCACAAATGCTATGCGCAGCGGAACTACAACATTTGGGTGCTACGTAGTTATCATCACACATAAGCTATATTAAACGACTCAAAGAGACGTAAAAGTTTAAACATAAATTAAAGATTGATTAAATCATCAAAGCCTACAGTTTTCCAATTCCCAAGATGATACAAAACAGAGTTTGCGTTTAGGTCCCCACTGAATCTCAACCCAAAAGTACATTTTCGTTCACATGACATAATTAAAATATTTAAGTGCTAAAAGGGAAGAAAAACAAAGTAGACCGCCAAGCCACAACAACTTCCATCCTCGCATGCTCCGCTGCTATCAATCTTGGTTACCTGAAACACATGCTTAAAACTGTCAACACAAAGGTTGAGCGAATCTATAGGTTTATCAAATCATAAGTTGAACATAAGTATAAAGAACCAATCGTGATCATTCAATAGCATTGTCGCGCAAACAATCTATTATTCAAGGATATGACAATTGTGTTTAAGCTCATGACACTAATCCGTTAACTCAATCACCCGCGTAATAATCACCGGCGTGATTTAGATGAATCCAGTGCCCCTACTAAAGGCATTAGTTGCAATTATACCTTATCTCTTATCACAAATTATCCGTCCGCAGGGGGTATCAACGTACTAGCCCTCGTCTCGGATAGGGTAGTCAACCCCATAGTACTATCACTTTGTATAAGCGGCTATTTCCCCCTTCGCAAGGGCAAGACAATAGTTAATAGTTCATGAAATTAGGGCCTTTTGCAACTAGGTACTCAACACAATTTCAAGGCAACATTCGGGTCCAACAATCATTCATGACTTATGTTCATTTTCATTTAAATAGCATGTATCCCCCTCGCGGGTAAAGACATTTGAAATAAGTAAAGAGCGAGGCTATAGACTCACCTTGCGTAGTAGTAGTGGTTCTAGCGAAGACGTAACGAGAAATGTCACCGACGATGTGGATGCCCGGGATAATCAAACACTTGACCTAAAAGTCAAAGTACGAAAACCAAATCAACACCGCGTACATAATTGTACTAAACACACGCAATTCGAAACACTTAATGCTTATGAAAACTCACGCCAAAACCAAACAAGTAGTTGTTACTAGACTTATACCATTTATCAATGTTATTAAAGTTACTATCCATTTTACGACTTCGCCGATACTTACCAAAAGTATGGGCTATTTTCCTAAACTTATACCCTTTTATAAAATTTGGGAAAATTCTCAAAAATACCTTAAGACCTGTAGAAATCACATTTTTAATCCCCTTAAAAGTTTTCGCTTTAACGACCCGTTGCTCAACACATTACTAAGCCAACGTTTTTCGGACTGATTTTGCACATTGACCAAGTTGGAGTTGTTTGACCCATTTAAAATGTACCATTGACCCATTTGACACCTAAGTCTTATAATAGACTCAAATATGCAGGTTTGAGACCAAAAATAAACCTTTGACCATTTACCAAACTAAACCTATGGTCCCCGGGATTTGACCCAAAACCAAACACAAATTCGGATTGTGTTGGTTCTCATCTCCTGGTACACGTATTTTCAAAGTAACATAACTTTTGACTCATTTGGAGTCGTAAGCTCTACTTTATACCGAAACGAAGCTAAGACAAAGCTCTACAACGACATCCTAACCACAAGACCTGTTTACAACATAATTTTTACGAAAACACCTCAAACTTTCTGCCTAAAATCACCCATACCAAAATCATCCCAACGCTCGTTTTCAAACCCATTTATCGACACTAGGAATCAACCTAAGCACTCCTAATCATACTCAAACACTCTAATCAGTCCTAACACCCTAATAATCAAAATCATCATAAAACCCAAACACAAATTCAAGCATGCAATATGTTTAAACCATTCAAACACACCCAAAACATCAATCTAGACACAAACCCATGACACATTTCATCAAACACCTTGAACACACCCAACACCCCCCCACATTTCGTGGCTTTTTGGGGCTGTGGAATACCAAGAACATAAATTCCATTATGTTTAATTAATTATCTAACATTACCCAATCACCAATTAAACGAATTAATGATTTAATTACATCAAAATACATTTTTGAAAAATCTTTGATTCTTGAAAATTTAAAGATGTTGCATGTTGGATTAAAGTATGTAAGAACACTTACAATGGATAAAGAGAAGGTGGTCTAAACTTGGATTTAATCAAATCAAAGTAGAAAAAAAATATGGTGGTGGTATGGCGGTGGGTGGCCGACGGCCTAGAGAGAGTGGGAGGAGGAGGAGAATTTTTTTTTTTAATGTGTTTTTGTGATGTTTGTTTTTCCCCCTTCTATTTTGTAAAAATTTGAGGGGCCTTTGGTGCAATTTGGCTAATCTTTTGGCCTATTTGGCAAACAGCTTATTTAAAGAGCGAGAATGAGTTAGCTAGTCGGTTTTGAAAATTCACGGGAGTCGGGGGTCGCCCCGAACACTCAAATTACTCTTAAATGGTTCAAACGCACACAAAACGAATATACACATAGTTCCGACTCGACTTAACACGTAACAAAAATAAAATCTCGAAAAACTCAAATATCTATCAATCGATAATAAAAGGTAAATTTTGGGCATCCGTCGGGATCGTAGTCATCATCGGTTCTTCTTAAATCGTCAAATGTTAAAATTACGACCGTAAACGTTGGTTTCAACTTAAACCGTCAAATCTATAACAAACGAAATTTCTTAAAAATTTCAAAAATATACGTAAAATAGGATTAAATAAATGACGTTGGGCTCGGGATATCACATCCACAAGGGAGCCACAACTTCAGAGGGATGCTCATACTGAACAGCTCTTGCGACAATAACTTAGCATCATACGGCACTTTCACTGGTATTACATATAAAATTCAAGAAAATTCACAAAAATACCTCATGACCTGTATAAAACCCATATTTATTCCCATGAAATGCTTTCACTTCTATGACTCGTTACACATCACATTTCTAAACATACACTTTTAGGACTGATTTTGCACGTTAACCATGTTGGACTTGTTTGACCCATTTAAAATACACCATTGACCAATCCGACACCTAAGTATAAGAATAGACTCACAAATGCAGGTTTGAAACCAAAAATTAACTTTAAATCGTTTACCAAACTCTATCTATGGTCCCCGGGATTTGACCCAAAACCAAACACAAATTCGGATTGTGTTGGTTCTCATCTCCCAGTACACGAACTTTCAAAATGGCATAACTTGTGACTCGTTTGGAGTCGTAAGCTCTACCTTATACCAAAATGAAGCTAAGACAAAGCTCTACAACTCTATCCAATGTTTATGACCTGTTTACAAAGTTAAACCCACGAAAAATATGCTTGAACAATCTGGTCTAAAATCACTCTTCCAAAATCATAACAAATCATTATTCTAATCCATTCTAACGACACCTAGCCCTAACATAACCACTCATGACCATTCCTAAACACCTTAATCAGTTACTAATACCTAGGATATCAAATCCACTCTAAAACCCATTTACCAAAAGATACATGCAATGTGTTTAACTCATTCAAAAACACCTAAAACACAATCTTACATACAAACCCACAACACATTTCATCAAACACCATGAGCCCACCAAACACCCCCACATTTAGTAGGTTTTGGGGGCTGTAGAACACCAACAACATATACTCCATCATGTTTTATGGATTAATTAACATTACCCAATCACCAATTAAACAAATTAATGATTTAATTACATCAAAACATGTTTTTGAAAAACCTTTGATTCTTGGAAAATTTGTGTTAATGCATGTTGGATTAAAGGGTGTAAGAACACTTACAATGATTAATTAGGATGTGGTCTAAGCTTGGATTTAAACTAAACAAGTTGGAAAAAATTTTATGGTGGTTTAGGGGTGGTGGTGGTGGTGCCGTAGGCTAGAGAGAAAGGGAGGAGGAGAAGAAATTTTTTTTTTGAATGATTTTTGGTTGTGTGTTTTTACTTCCTCCCATTTTGTAGAAATTTGAGGGGCTTGTTTTGTCAAATGGGTTTTCTTTTGGCCTTATATTTAAATGACCATTTTAAAGAGTGAGAATCGACTTACTAGTCGGTTTTGAAAATTTACGGGGGTCGGGGGTCGTCCCGAACACTCGAAATGCTTTTAAATGGTTCAAACGCACACAAAACGAATATACACATGGTTCCGACTCGACTTAACACGTAATAAAAATAAAATCTCGAAAAACTCAAATATCGATCAATCGATAACAAAAGATAAACTTCGGGCATCCGTCGGTATCGTAGTCGTCATCGATTCTTCTTAAATCGTCAAACGTTAAAATTACGACCTTAAACGTTGGTTTCAACTTAAACCGTCAAATATATAACAAACGAAATTTCTTAAAAATTTGTAAAATATTCGTAAAATAGGATTAAATAAATGACGTTGGGCTCGGGATATCACATCCACAAGTGAGTCGCAACTTAAGAGAGATGCCCATAATGAACAACTCTTGAGACAATAACTTAGCATCATACGGCACATTCACGGGTCTTACATAAAAAAAGTTTTCAATTTTGAAATTGTTCATCAAGTTTCTGAGATAAATCTTTGGGTAGTTTTATTAGTGTAGTTTGATCATATGCACCTGATATTCTTGTTGAATATCAAGTACAAGTGAGAAACACACTGATTGTTGGTTTGGTTTAGTTCTTAAAAAGTTTCCAAGTTTGAGGTATACAAGTTTTTATCTGTTTTTGAAAATCCTTGAATCCGTGACTTATGTTTGGATCATTTGTGTGTGATGTCCTTGTTGGAAATCACATAAAAGTGACAAGCATAAGGCTTGTTCAAAGTCTTTTACACTTAGTCCCAATGTTTAAGTAAAATCAGTGCACCACTTTTTGATATTGCAATAATCTATTATCACTTTCTTGAATTTTTCTTCTTAGCAGGGTTGTTATAAAGGAAGCTTGTACTCATGAGAGTACATAAGCTCAAACAAATCAGGGTATGGATAGTACATCCCTGAGGTTTGATACTTTTGCCTTTTTCTATTTCTATTTTTCTATCTGATTCTTGTTCATGGTTTTTGGGTATGCTGCTTGTTCTAAGTGATTTAATGTTAATGTTTGAGTGATATTTTAAGAATACTGATTGTTTGTTAGTAACTGGTAGTTTTAAATTTTCTAGTCTTTGCATAATCTTGTTTATCAGCTCTATAAGTAGTGTTTGGGTCTGTTGTTCTTGTCATCTTAGGACATAGTGATTGCAAGTTGTTGTTATTGTTGTTAGGACCTATGTAATAGATATTTGTAATAGATAAACTAGGAGGTATGTAGCTCCTCCTGGTCCTAGTAGTAGTCGGAGCAACACGTGCTCCTAGTCTAGTATAAAGTCAAACATTATTATTCTTAGTAGTTTGTTAGGATATGCATGAGATATGTTAGGAAAGGATAAGCATATCAGGAGTTACACGTCTATGTTTAATGTAGTATTAGGGTTTCCTTGTAGTATAAAGGAACGCATTGGCAGAAGGGTTAGACACACCTTTCACCATTATTCATTTCATATTAATAGTAGAAATCCTTAGTAAGGATCAAGTTATTTAGTTATTTTGTTTCTTCTTGTTCATAGTATTTGTATTCCGCACTTATACTTTGTATTACATTAAGAGTCTCTCTATGAATAGACTTGTGATTACAGAAGTCATTCACCATCCTTAACAGGCTGCAAGATCCACATCTAGTGGACCCAACATGTGGTATTAGAGCCTGGGAGAGTCTCTACTAAGGAAGAACCATGTTTTATTATTATTAACATCTTTATTTAATCATGTCTGCTTCTAGTTCGACTCAAACAGGAGAAGCAAGCACCAACACAACACAGCAAACACAACAAATCGTTTCTACTATTTCCAATACAAATGGAAAATTCCCACTCTTGAAGAAGGAGGAGTATGATAGTTGGGCCATGAAGATGGAGTGCTGGATAACCAACACTGATCTAGACCTTTGGAAAATTGTTCTGAATGGAAACAGTAAGAAGCTTACTGGTAGAGACAAGAATGGTAATGTCATCCTTCTAGATACTAAAACTCATGAAGAAATCACAGTTTTTTAGAAGGAAATCAAAGCAAAAACTATTTTGCTTCAATCTCTTCCTGATGATTATATGGGTGATTTTTATCACTTGGATGTTGCTAGAGAGAATTGGAATGGCATTAAGGCAAGATTTAGAGGGAATGAAGAATCCAAGAAGATGCGCAGATCAATGCTAAGAGATGAATTTACATAATTCAAGATCTTTGAGACAGAAGGTCTTCATCAAGGCTATGACAGGTTTCAGAAGATACTCAACCAATTGAACCAACTTCGCTCCAAACCACAGAATGAAGACATCAATGCCAGGTTTCTCATAGCCCTTCCTCATTCATGGAACCGGGTAGTCATCTCTCTAAAGGCTAATGGTGGGCTTGAATATCTTTCTTTTGATGACTTGTTCTATAAAATCAAAACCTTTGAGTCTCATGTAAGAGGGTACTCAAGTGATTCATTTTCCACTCCTGCTAACTCTGCCTTTGTGAGTTCCATGGGCTCTAGTCCAATGTCTTACGCCAGTAGCCCAAGCTATAGTTTGTCATCCTAACATACTACTACTCCTGAATCAAAAGCCAAGACGAGTAGCATTGTGGAATTGTTCTTCACTCCTTTGTTGCTGATGTTGATCCACAACAACAACTAGCTTGTGATTATTTCAAACAGGTTGATAAGCTTGACTTGGATGAAATGGATCTAAAGTGGCAGATGGCTATTCTCACTCTTCGGGTTCATAAGTTTGAAAAGAAAGCCGGTAGAAAGTTCAGCTACAACCCAAGAGAGCAAGCCAGGTTTGAAAGGAGCAAGGTCAAATGCTATAATTGTCAACAGCAAGGACATTTTGCTAGGGAATGCCCTAACAAAAATGACCAGTAGAAGAACAGGTATTCAGCCTTCAAGGTTCAAGATCTCAAGGTGAAAAGAAAGCTTTGGTGTCAGTTGATACTATGGTCAACTGGAATGAACATGAGACACCAGCATTGGAATTAGTTGAGTCTTCTACTGATGTGTTTGCTATGATTGCTGGTCACATATTTGATGTAGAGGAAGCAGAGGAATTTGCTCTTATGGGAATATCTCCTCAGGTACCAAAATTTTCCTCTTGGTTGTGATGATAAATACTCAGACCTCTTAAGTCAATGCAATGAACAAAATACTCAAAACGATAAATATTTTGTAGCAGTTCAAGCTTATAAGAGTTCTCTAAAAACTTTTGAACAACAAAAGAAGTGGCTTCAAAATACTCAACTTGATTATGAGGATAAGATTCGAGTGTTAAGCATTGATTTAGAGAATACCACTAACATGCATAAATATACTGAAAAACTTAACACTGAGAGTATTAAGGCTAAGCAAGAAATGCAAGAAAAATTGGATGCTACCCTTTTAAGATTTGATAAATGGCAAAAAGCACCCAAAAATCTGTCTAAGCTAATAGATAGTAGCATGCCTGGTAGAACTAAGAGAGGGTTAGGTTTGATAAATATATTGATTCAGATGATGTTTTTGATCTATCTTTTTCAAGTGTCCTTGATCCTGACAAAGAAGAGGAGGGAAAACCTAGTTACAATAGGTTTAAACCAGCTGCAGCAATGCATGTTGTTCCTCCACCTCTTACAGGAACATTTATGCCCATATCCAAGCATACTGAATTGGATGGATCACAAATGCATGAGTCTCCCAAAAGCTCCACTAATACTAATGACTTTGTCTCTTATACTTTTAGTGACAAGGCCAGTGACTATGCATCCTATGGTTCAAGTGAAGAGTCAAGACCTTCGAGTCCCAAGACAAATGACCCTGCTACTAATAGTGCTAGGATGGGTGATGAGAGAGTTGCTTCTGCTTCTACTTCCATTATTTCTAATTCTAGTTTGTTGAGTTCTAGGAATGTTGATTCTTCTAGAATTGTTTGTAATAAGAATAGCAGTTTCAAACAATGTCATTTGAATAAAATGTCTTTTAAAACATGCTTTGTTTGTGGTAGCAAATTTCATTTGATTAAGGATTGTGATTTTTATGATCAAAAGCCTTTTGGTTATCAAGCTTTTGCTACTCCTGGTCCACCAAGAGTTGCTCCTTTTGGTATGGGTTTTGCTTCTAGAAGATTAAATCTATGTGCCTAATCTTATCCTTCTACTAGAAGGACCTCTCCTTCAGCTTCTACTTCTTGGAGAGGTGATGCTTATGCCTATACCTATAATAAACCAACCAGCAACTATTTTCAGAATTTTAATCAGAATTATGCTACTAATTCAAACCAAATGCATTTTGGGTTCGGACATTTGGGTACTTCTGTTAAGCCCTCAGCAGGTTGTTCTTGGACACAAAATAACACCCATATGATGCATAGGCAACGCAAGAACAACAGTAGATCTCATAAATCTTCTTGGCTATCTACTAATGATCCACAAGGCAGACTCAAGCCTGAAAAGGTCTAGGTCCCCTTAAGACACTAACTTTTACCTATGACTTTTCTGTTGTTGTAGATTACTCCATACCAAGATCCATCTCTTAGAATTGTAGATAGTGGATGCTCTAGGAGCATGACAGGAAACAAAGGACTTTTGACTAACTTTGTACCATTTCAAGGCGGGAAGGTGTACTTTGGAGGTGGTGAAGGCAGGATCTCTAGCAAAGGAACCATTCAGACCCTGAATCTTAATTTTGCGCAGGTTTACTATGTAGAAGCACTTCAACACTTCAACTTGATCTCTTTCTCTCAGATTTGTGACAAGAAGCAGTTTTTCCTCTTTACAGATACTAAAGCACTGGTATTGTCCAAAGACTTTAAGTTACCAGATGACTCCCATGTTCTCCTCAAAATCCCAAGAAGACATAAACTCTACAGTATCAAGCTGAATGAAGTTAATCCTACTGGTCAACTAGCTTGTTTGGTTGCCAAAGCATCAGAAGATGAAGCCACCAAATGGCATAGGAGGATGGGGCATGTAAACTTCAAGACCTTCACAAACTAGCGAATCTGAATTTGGTCTCCGGTTTACCTCCCAAAACATTCAGGAATGAGATCAATTGCCTTGCTTGCAGCAAAGGCAAATAACACAAAGCATCCTTCAAAGATATTACTGCTCTCATCTTAATAACTGAACCATTATAGCTACTACATATGGATTTGTTTGGTCCTACCTCTATTAGGAGCATTGACCATAAACACTATTGTCTTGTGGTAACTGATGGCTTTAGCAGGTTCTCGTGGTTTTTCTTTCTGTCTGCTAAAAATGAGACCTACCCCATTCTCAAAGACTTCATTACACTTATTGAGAATTAGCTGTCCAAGAAGGTGAAAGGTATTCGTTGCGACAATGGAACTGAGTTCAAGAATGCAGACCTCATAGCACTTTTCAATTCCAAAGGTATCAAAAGAGATTATAGTGCTACCAGGACTCCTCAATAGAATAGTGTTACAGAAAGGAAAAACAGGACCCTTATAGAAGCAGCAAGAACTATGCTTGATGATTCCAAGCTGTCGACTATGTTTTGGACAGAAGCTGTCAACACTGCGTGTTATGTGCTGAATAGGGTCTCCATTACCAATCCACATAAGAAGACTCCCTATGAGCTACTCACAGATAAAGTCCCAAGCATTACTCATTTGAAGCCATTTGGTTGTCTTGTCACCATACTGAATACTAATGACTATTTGCGGAAATTTGATGGCAAGGCGGATGAAGGCTACATTGTGGGATATTCAGCTCACTCGAGAGCCTATAGGGTGTACAATCTCACTGCCAAGCGTGTCACTGAAACTATTAATCTCAGGTAATTTGAGGAAAAGATAAACATCCAAGGCAAAGGTCCTGAATGGTATTTTTATCTTGATTATCTTAGTGATTCATTAGGATATTAAACTAACCAAAATGCAGGTCCACAAGTGTTCGCGTCTTCTAGTGCAGGTGCTACATCTAGTTTTTCGGACTTAGAAGAAGATGATGACATGTTTGTCATACCACCCTATTCCACCATCGTCTCTCCCGACATCACTGCTACTCATATTGATGCTACTTCATCAGGCATTATGGACTCACAAGGAGCTCTTGATACACTCTTAAGCAACAACAAGATGCTACTACAGCAGCTACTTGAAATTGTGTATAATGCAGTTCGTTTTTCTCAGTTCTTGCTAATTGAAAGTCTAATCAATATCGGGTTTTTAACTGTTTTTGGTTGTTAATATTTTTTGGATATTCTATTTGCTAATTCAAACAAGCCTTGCAAAACTGAAAAATATTACCTACTTATATGTAAAACATAGTGCAAATACCAAGTTTTTATTCAAGTAAGATTCAAAATGTAAATTTTAAAACTAAAAGGACTGAAAATGTAAATTCTATGAAATATAAATGCTCAAAATGTAAAGTCTAACAAGTATAAGGACTGAAAGTGTAAAACAGCAAACTATAAGGATCAAATATGAAAATTAAGTAACAAACTAACCAAATTTGTAACAAATCACAAAACTGCTAACTAAATTCAAACAAATTTCAAACTATAAGGACTGATTAGTGAAAACCCTAAAAAGATGTGAGTTTAGCCAGGATTAGATACCTTTTAATATAACAAGGACTGAATTGCAATTTTAAAAACCTTTTAAGCAAAAACGGGTTTACAAGACAAATAAGCTCGTTTAAGCTTATTACTGGACCAAAATCATTCATTCCAATTGCAAAACACTTAAAATTGAAAATAAGCTAGGACTGTAAAAGGAATCTGGCTGAAAGTGTATAATAAGCAAATAAGCACTTCTCAATAAGCTCAAAATAAGCTCTAGGACAATCTGAACATGCACAATTGGATTTTTGTGCTTAAACTAATTAATGAGCTCAAATGATGAACGAGAAATCAAATCATATCAAATTTCATCAAGTAATAAGCCAGGAATTTGAATTAAGCTGAAAATGACTTATTGTTGACCAAGCGTTGACCAAAATTTTTGACAAAAAGCTGAAACTCTCAAAAATCATCCAATATCATCTACTAAGTGGATTTGTGAAAGAAAATTGCAAAGTTAATGAATAGAATCAAAAGATCTGAAAATGCAGTTTTCATTTACAGAAACATTGCTTATCTCAACTGTTCAGATTTTTGCTTATTTCTATTTGCTGAATGGATACTGTATCAAATGCTTATAGGATATGAAAGTTCATATATTGATCTACAATTGAGAACAAGTTTGGCAAGATTTCATCAACAATCAAGCAAATGCCAACTAAATGAAAATGACAACTTTTTTAAAGCAAAACTGAGTGAAAATGACCCAATCCTTTTTCTTGCCAAGTGCCTTTTTGACTTAAGAGTTGACTTGAAAATGCTTCAAAACTACTTTTTATCACCTGATTAATGAAAATCAACTCTAACTTTCCAATAACCAACACTTGAAAGTCAACAATTAGCTAAAGCCAAACACTCCCTTGTCTGATCTTTACCCGAAAATTTCCAAAGACTTTTTGATTTTGAGATTGAACTGAATGAAAACCTATAGCAAATCATACTTAGTGATCAAAATGAAATGTTTGAAGGCTACTTGCAAGTAATGAATCACTACTAGAACTCAATCAAAGTAGAAGGCTAAAAAATGACTGAATAAGGCTATAAGCTAGATCACAATCCAAAGTAATAAGCATATAAGCAAAGCTAAGGCTACCAGCTAACTAGAATCAATCCACAATCAAGCTAAAAAGTTTTATCATTCATTCACAAAGATTTACACTAGAAAAGAAGCATGCAGTTGACAAGTTTAGTGGAACCAAAATCAAGAAGCATTAAGCACCTAGTGAAGAAACCATTGGGAAGTAGAGGAGTGTTGTACTCTCTATCCTAGTGCTAACCACCACCTTAGCACTAGATCAACAATCTACAATCAACAGATCAGCTATCAATCAACAAGAATCATCTCCATGGCATGAACTCATCACTTGTGCTATGGATTTGAACTGAAATCAACAAACAACTACTATCTTCACTCCAAAGTTAGTTATGATCATAACAAACTTCAAACAGCAACACAAGTTTCAATGGAAAGCAGGTATGGACAGTAATGAAGAAGAGAAATTTTGGCGGGAAATGAAGAATTTGAATTTTATTGATGGAATTCAGTTACAAAGTTGTTGAAAGGATGCTAACTAACTAACTAACTAACTCAAGAGTGTTTCAAACTCTTGAGTAGTTTAGCTAAGAAAGGAAAATGATGAGAGAAAAATGTAAATGTGTGTGTTTTTCACACTTACCACTACTCAAATACAAATGAAGCTAAAACAGACTATTTATAGACTTGAGAAGGAAGTTTGTTGGGGATGGTGACGTGTTGAGACCAATCCCAGGTCTCCACGTGGCATAATCCTGCTAAGTTCATCTTACAAGTATGAACTTAAATTGGGGCTTTTTGTTTGAGTTGATTTGATGTTAATTGATGATGACCATTGTGTTCGTCTCTCAAAAATAAGCGCTTTTGATGTTTACAACTTTCTATGAAATCCATTGTAGCTCAAAAATGATCCTGGGAAATTTTTCTCTTTTGAAGATGACACGTGTCGAGTCCTGATTGGCTGAAACAAGTGCACACGGATTGCACTGTTCAAATTTTGTCATTAATGAAGGCGGCTGAGTGGGAAATAAATGCTGACTATTTGGCAATCCATGTTTATTCTTTCCTGGCTTCTCATTGGTCTAAACATGTACACATGGATTGAACTTGTATTAATTTCCAAGATAGGCAGATTTAGTCCCTAGACTTTGGCAGATTGCACTTAAAGGCTTGTAACTTCATTTCTTTGGCATTTTAGTCCTTCAATCTTCATTATTTAGCAGAATTGGTCCTTTGACTGAGTTGACTTGAAAGTTGACCTTGTTTGACTATGATCTTGACGTTTTACAACATTTACACTTTGGTCCTCCATCTTTGGCAGTTTGTCAAGATAGGTCCTTGTACTTCAAAGTCTTGTCACTTTTGATCCTTCTTTGTCTTTTTCATCAATTTAAGCTTGATTTTCCCTTGTTTGCTTGAAAATGTATCCTTTTACCTACACAAGTGTACACAAACACAAACATACCACATAATATTGTTTTTGCAAGATAAATTGGTATTTTGCTTCATGTTTTAGGGTTATTTGTTGATAAATTGATATGAGTTTAAGCTCATATCAAATCCCCTACACTTGAACATTGTCATGTCCTCATGCAATGCTATACATTTTAAGGCACAAATTTACATTCTCCTCATAATTAATCCACCTTGGCCATATGGAATGCATCTACACTACTCTAAACTACATTATGCATGATTTTGACTTTTAACAATGCAATGAACAAAATACAATTCTATCTATATCTTTTTGATTTTTCTTGAAATGGTTTTGATGGAAATAACTCATAAAGAATTCAACGACTTTGATTAGGGCTTGGGTACCATGGATATTTATCACCCTCAAGTTTCACTTTCCCCATACCAAGCTTAAAAATGGGATCATTGCATTCACAAGTAAAAAGTGCACCAACTTATTCATGACAATTAAATGTGGAACTGGTTATTATTTGAGCAAATTGCTTGTGGGCAAATTTGTCATTATTTCAAGTGTGAAGTATAAGAAGTGTAAAATCCAAAAATAAGGAAGCACGGTTTTAATCCTAAGTAATCCTCTCATACATTACTTAAAAAACCGCTCACAATTAATACAAGTCCGTTTCAAGAGTAATAAGTCATTCGCCTTATGTGTAAAATCCTCATGTCATGCTTTCATAAGTAGCTACACACTCGCTAAGGAAAGAAAATAAAACTCACGCAATAATTTACATCCGCCATCTTTTTGAGACTTTGGATCTTCAACCCCGCAACCCGTCAAGGTAATATTGGATTGGAGCAATCTATTGAATCCCCGCAAGCCGTCAAGGTAATATTGGAACTCAATATTCACTATAATTAACACCACACTGCCCCTCTTGGGAGTCTTGTATAATTAATTTTTTTCTTTTCTTTTTCTTTTTCTTTTTTTCTAGCCACTCATTTTTTTATAAGCCGCTCTTATTTTTCTTTATTCCTCACAAAGAAAGTTCAAAAGAATAAAAGGAAAAACACCCGCTAAATATTGAGCATGACATAAGTCTAGTACACATAAAACGTTCTAACTTAGAATCTTAAGACGTACTTATATCAACCATGAATGATTAGCCAAAGATGCATAAGAGATTACAAACCGATTAAAACCGTTCTTGATTATTTATTAACAATTATATACATGCGAAGAAAATAGAGGTTAAGAAGAGAAGGGTTTAGCCACAAGTAATTATCATGAAGTTTATCTAGCCCTTTTATACTTGCTTCAACTCTATCATTTCCCATTCTCCACAAATTTAAAATTTCAAATAATGAGATTGGTGGATGCTTAGCCTAATAGACCAATGAAGGACTACATGGTTAAGGATACTAGCTAGAGAGTGCTAAAATAAGAAAACTCGGGTTGAGTCAAAATATCCATGGCGGGCCTAATATGTCAAAGAAGTCTAAACTTGTTAAAACCATGTTTTATTTTATTTTTCTCTTTTATATATTTTTGATGAAAAATGATAGAAGAAATATATACAATGCAAATGTGTTATGCAAAATGATTGATGCAAAAATTATGAATGCATATTTTTGTTGGCCAAAGTAGATCAAAAATTTGAAAAATGTTGAAAAATCAATTTTCCATGTTATCATGCAAGACAATGACAAGTTCTAGGTAAGGTCACTTCGATAGAAGACCCCCCTACACTTAAGCTAAACATTGTCCTCAATGTTTAAGAGCATGGAAGTATAAAAACTTCCCCTACACTTATGACAATGAATAGACTTTGCTTAACCCAAATTAAGGAAAGGACAACTATTAGTGAAATCATGTTTAAGCACAAGGTGTGAATGAAAAATCACTATAGTAACGAAGTGAACCGGATACAAGGGCCTCCTCCATAAGCTCCAAAGCATGAGATGAGTGAGCAACCCTACAAACAATCATGAAGACAAAAGAAGGTCTCCCCTACACTTATCTCCAAGTCTATACCTTATTTCTAACCTACAACACTCTAAACCTAGTTATACGATGCTTGAGTTAATGAGTCTCTAGCTCGACTCGTCCCATAATGAATCAATTCATGGGGAAAATGGGGATCTCTTGGACCATTTCAACGGAAATGTCCTCCCCAAAGTAATGCTTAACACGGTGACCATTCACTTTAAAATTTGGAACATCGGGTTGTGACAACTCAATAGTTCCATATGGAAACACTTGAGCAATAGTGAATGGACCGGACCATCTTGACTTAAGCTTGCCCGCAAAAAGTTTCAATCTTGAGTTAAAGAGGAGAACCGGCTCTCCAACTTTGAACTCACGATTCTTGATCTTAGCATCATGCAATTTCTTAGTCTTTTCCTTGTAAAGCAAAGAATTTTCATAGGCATTGGCTCTCAATTCATCCATTTCATTGAGTTGATCTTTCCTATGGGAACCGGCTTGGTTTAAATCAAAGTTAGCCCATTTGAGAGCCCAATATGCCTTGTGTTCTAACTCAAATGGGAGGTGGCACGCTTTTCCATAGACAATCCTATAAGGAGTACAACCAATTGGTGTTTTAAAAGCCGTCCTAAACGCCCACAAAGCATCATCAAGCTTATCCGACCAAGAAGCTCGATGCTCTCCCACCGTTCTCTCTAGAATTCTCTTCAAGCCACGATTTGTGACCTCGGTTTGACCATTTGTTTGAGGGTGATACGCGGTAGAAAGTCTATGATTCACTCCATATTTCTTCATAACTCTTGTGAATTGATCATTACAAAAGTGCGTACCACGATCACTTATGATGGCCCGAGGTACACCAAATCTAGCAAACAATTGTTTCAAAAACTTCACAACAACTCTAGCATCATTGGTAGGTAAGGCTTTAGCCTCCACCCATTTGGACACATAATCCACCGCCACAAGTATATACTTGTTTCCCTTAGAGGATGGAAAAGGTCCCATGAAATCAATGCCCCACACATCAAATATCTCACACTCTTGGATAAAATTTTGTGGCATCTCATCACGTTACGTAATTTTTCCTTGTCTTTGACACACATCACAAAATTTCACCATTTCATGGGCATCTTTGTAAATGGAAGGCCAATAGTAACCCGATTCAAAGACTTTCTTGGCGGTATAGTTAGGCCCAAAATGTCCACCCGTAGGTCCTTTATGACATGCTTCTAAGATATTAAATGCCTCGGGCCCATCTACACACCGTCTAATGATTTGGTCCGCACATTGCCTAAAAAGATATGGATCATCTCAAAAGTAGTACTTAACTTCCTTAAGAAACTTCTTCTTTTGTTGGTAAGTAAGACCCTCTATAAGCACATTGCCCATAAGATAGTTTGCGATATCCGCAAACCAAGGAGTGGCATCCTCTTGGGAAGAGATAGACATGAGCTCCTCTAATGGAAAGGATTCATTGATTTCTTGATGTGGTAAATCTCCTTGAAAAGGATGCTCAAGTCTACTCAAGTGATCCGCCGCTAAATTCTCGGCCCCTTTCTTATCACGAATTTCTATCTTAAACTCTTGAAGCAACAAAACCCATCTCAAAAGCCTAGGCTTAGCATCTTGTTTTGTCATAAGATACTTGAGAGCGGAATGATCCGTATACACTATGGTTTTGGAAAGCACAAGGTATGGTCTAAACTTCTCAAAAGCATATACTATAGCAAGCAACTCTTTTTCCGTGGTAGTGTAATGAAGTTGTGCACCGGTCATGGTTTTACTCGCATAGTTTATAGGTTGGAAATGCTTATTGACTCTTTGTCCTAAAACGGCCCCCACCGCATAATCACTAGCGTCACACATAAGCTCAAAAGGTAATTCCCAATTTGGAGAAACCAAAACGGGAGCCTTAGTCAATTTTTCCTTAAGAGTCTCAAAAGAGTCCAAACAATCTTGGTTAAAAATGAAAGGAGCCTCTTTCTCCAAGAGGTGAGTCATCGGTCTAGCTATCTTAGAAAAATCTTGTATAAAGCGCCTATAAAATCCCGCATGACCTAAGAAACTCCTCACACCTTTAACCGAGGTGGGTGGGGGAAGCTTAGCAATCACATCAATTTTAGCTCTATCAACTTCTAATCCCTTGTTGGATATCTTGTGTCCTAAAACAATCCCCTCTTTCACCATAAAGTGACATTTCTCCCAATTAAGCACTAAACATGTTTCCTCACAACGCTTAAGCATTCTCTCAAGATTGGTGAGACATGAGGTAAATGAATTTCCAAAGACGGAAAAATCATCCATAAAAACCTCCATGGTTTGCTCTATCATGTCATGGAAAATCGCCATCATGCACCTTTGAAACGTCCCCGGTGCATTACATAGGCCAAAAGGCATCCTCTTGTAAGCAAATGTACCGTAGGGACAAGTGAATGTGGTCTTTTCTTGATCCTTAGGGTCAATGGGTATTTGGAAATAACCCGAAAAGCCATCAAGAAAACAGTAGTACTCATTTCCCGCTAAGCGTTCAAGCATTTGATCCATAAAAGGAAGCGGGAAATGGTCTTTCCTAGTCGCCTCATTGAGTTTTCTATAATCAATACAAACTCTCCAACCGGTCACAAGTCTCGTGGCAATAAGCTCATTGTTCTCATTAGGCACCACGGTGATTCCACCCTTCTTTGGAACACAATGAACCGGGCTAACCCATGGAGAGTCAGAAATGGGGTAAATCATACCCGCATCTAAAAGTTTAATCACTTCCTTCTTAATAACCACATGGATTTTTGGGTTAACTCTCCTTTGGTTTTGAATGGCGGGTTTATAATCATCCTCCATAAGGATTTTGTGTGTACAAAAATGTGGATCAATTCCCCTTATGTCGGATATTTTCCATGCTAAGGCTTTCTTGTGTTTCTTAAGGACTTCAATAAGTTGCTCCTTCTCACTCTTTCAACTCTTTAGCAATGATCACCGGTAATTGGTCTTTGCCCTCTAAGAAAGCATACTCTAAGTGGGATGGAAGGTCCTTAAGTTCAATAGGAGGTGGACTCTCTATGGAAGGTTTTACTATGGAAGGATCCTCAATGGTAATTTCTTGTGGAATAGGAGAAGGGATAGGGTCCTCATTGAGCAACTTTTGGATCGTAAGAATATCTTCTTCCCAATTAATGGGAGAATCATCATCACCAAGAAAGTTTGACCCAAATTCCTCCAAGAGGAAATCACTCTCTCCAAAAGGTGTTAAAGAGGGAGCAATTGAGGCCACGGTTTCAACATGGGGCATCTCATCACTGGTACTCTTACAAGCATCATGAAAGTGTTCATCACACACTTCATCTAACACATCAACAATGTTAATAGTCTCACAAGGTCTAGACTCCTTAACCTCTTTCCTATCACAAACGTTCCCTAACTTAAACACCACTCTCTCATCTTCTACTCTCATAATTAATTCTCCTTCCGCCACATCTATCAAAGTACGACCCGTTCTCAAAAACGGTCTACCAACAATCAAAGGCACTCTAGGATCCATGTCATAATCAACCACTACAAAGTCGGCCGGAAACGTAAACTTATCCACACCTACAAACACATCCTCCGCTATACCTACGGGGTAAGCTATGGTTCGGTTGGCTAGTTCAAGAGTCATCCTAGTGGGAGTGAGCTCGGGAAGATAGAGTTTTTTCCAAACCGATAAAGGCATGAGGTTTATGCTTGCCCCTAGATCCGCCAAAGCCATGCAATTTTCAACACCGGGAAAATTACAAGGTATCAAGAAGCGCCCCGGATCTCCAAGTTTTGTTGGTAAGGTTTTAAGTAGCACCGCGGAACAATTTTCATTAAGGGATGTGTTGGGCAAATCAACCAATTTTTCTTTGTTTGAGAGTAAATCCTTGAACATCTTAGCAAACTTTGGCTTATAAGCAAGAGCTTCCGCAAAGGATATATTGATGTTGAGTTGCTTGAACATCCTTAAGAAATTGGAGACTTGGATGTCATCCTTGTTCTTTAACTTGTCCTTTTTCAACCTTGAAGGATATGGAAGAGTAGGTTTTGGTGTAGGTGGAATAGGTGTTCTAGTGGAAGATTTGTCTTTGTTAGCTTCTTCATTGGGAAGTGTGGAAGGTAAAGGAGAAGTATGAATAGGTTGAGAAGGTGTGTTTGAGTGAATGGGAGCATTTTGAGGAGGTGAAGTAGAGGTAGAAGGCTTGTCACAAGTAGGAGCACAAGTGGGTTGAACAATAGTAGGTTTAGGAGGTGAAGGATCCTTTGTTGTTGTTCCACTCCTTGTTGTAATGGCATTGACATTGGCCCTTGGATTTGTTTGTGTGTTGGAAGGTAAAGCTCCTTGTGGTCTTTGATGTAATGCCATTAAAAGCCTATTGGTTTGTTCATCCGCTATACGTTTCATTTGATCATTCATTCTCTTCTCAATTTCACGCATTTTCTTGTCAACATACTCTTGAGTCTCTTGCATCCCATATCCTTGATTTTTAAGTTGAGGGTAAGCTTGATTTGGTATTGGAGCATATGCTTGATTGGGGAAAAGTGGAAGTGGTTGATTAAATCCTTGTTGTGGTGGATAAAAGGTATTTCCTTGATGTTGAACATTGTTGGATGCCTTGTAGTTATTTCCTTGGTAAGGTGGTCTTTGCCCTTGATTCCTTGGTAAAATTTGAGGAGGATTTTGTTGAATTTGGGTGGGTGGTTGGGGTGGGAATCCCGGTGGACTAAGGTAGTTTTGGGACTTGTAAGAAAGGTTATTTGGATTGATATTTGGCTTGAAGTGTTCACGATGTTCCTCTTGGTAAGCATAGCATTCCCCTTGATACACTTGCACCTTATCACATTGTTCATAAGAATGGGGACCTCCACAAGTAACACAAGAAAGAGTAATAGCATTCACATTATTTGAAGAATTGTTCAATGACATGGTCTTAAAAGCTTGAAGCATTTCTTGTTGTCCTTGTTTGACTTGTTGAAGAATCTCTTGTTGAAATTTGAAGAGTTGGTTATCACAAGGTGTTTGAAAATTGTTTTGGAGAACATGAACTCTTTTTTCAAATTGATTGTTTGTTTGAACCATTGCTTTAGTCTCAATGATGTCCAAGGCCTCTTGCATGGACTTAAGAAGAATATTCTCTCCCGCGGAAGCATTGAGTGAATCTTGGTGGTGAGGTTTAAGGCCATTATAGAAGGTATTGATTTGGTGAACGTCATCCAATCCATGGTTAGGGCATCACCTCAATAACTCACTATACTCTTCCCAAGCATCACTAAAGGATTGACTAGGTTTTTGTTGAAAGCCTATAATTAAGTTCCTCAAGGTCATGGTCTTAGATGGAGGAAATAACTTGTTCAAAAACTTAGTGGTGAAACCATCCCATGTGGTGATACTATCGGGTGGTTGGGTGTCTAACCAATGCTTAGCGGGTCCCTCTAGTGAAAATGACACTAACATCAACTTAATAGCCTCATGTGGAACTCCATTGTGCTTAATGGTATTGCAAAGAGAAAGGAATCTCTTAAGGTGAGCATGAGGATCATCATTCTTGTTACCATAGAAAGGTGATTGTGAAACCATAGTAATCATAGACGTGTGTAGCTCAAATGTATTTGCGGGAATCTCCGGAATCTTAATAGCACTAGCATATCCATGAACATTGGTTTGCATACATTCCATCAAAGAACGATTATCAATAGCCATGGCTTCTTGTGGTGGAGGAGTCAAAGCACGATTCTCGTGATCGGCTTGATGGACGGTGGTGGTCTTACTCTTTCTCTTCTTCTTCCTTTTCGGAGGAAGAGGTTGTACACCAATCGGTATTTGTGCACGCCCGCGAGTGAGCATGCAACTCAATACGAGGAATGAGAGAAAAGCTCTCGTGTGACTTTGAAGAGAAATGGATTATCCTCTTCGAGTTCCAATATTAAATATCCACAAGAAAATAACAATATATGTATGTACTAATTGGGTGCAAGACCCCCAATGAATCCTTCCTTCTTAGAATACTTACAAGTGAACGGGGGGTTAGGTGGCGCGAAGCACTTAAGTACCTATTGACCCTTAGATGGCATTTTATAGCACATCGCCTTTCTATTCACTTAAATGTTCGTATTCTTCGAATTGTTGCTTATTGAGAGTATTTATCTATTCTTGCTTTATTTTGTTTGATCGATACACGTTTCAAGGACCGGAACGCCCCTCAACACGGTGTATTGCCTTGGCAATACTTATGGAGAATATGTAGATTGGTTGTTCTTATACGTATACGTATTTACTTATAATAATATATGGAAAATATTTTTGTATTTATGAGTTTTTTAAGAGAAAATACTATATGTACATAAAAACCAAGGGAATCCAATAATATATATTTTTGGTGCAATCTCTTAGGAAAAATATTGCTTTTTGGATTTTTTAATTTTTTGATCAATTCTTTAGGAAAAGAATTGTTTTGTTAATTTTTTAGTTTTTATATATTTATATATTTTTGATTTTTTATTTATTTTTGATTTATGATACGTAAAAATAACGTTCACAAGGTGAACGGATCCCAAAAGCCAATGAAAACCGTCAATCGGTAGTCTCTCGTAAAGTCAAAGAACCGGCAGCGGCGCCATTTGAAATTGTGTATAATGCAGTTCGTTTTTCTCAGTTCTTGCTAATTGAAAGTCCAATCAATATCGGGTTTTTAACTGTTTTTGGTTGTTAATCTTTTTTGGATATTCTATTTGCTAATTCAAACAAGCCTTGCAAAACTGAAAAATATTACCTACTTATATGTAAAACATAGTGCAAATACCAAGTTTTTATTCAAGTAAGATTCAAAATGTAAATTTTAAAACTAAAAGGACTGAAAATGTAAATTCTATGAAATATAAATGCTCAAAATGTAAAGTCTAACAAGTATAAGGACTGAAAGTGTAAAACAGCAAACTATAAGGATCAAATATGAAAATTAAGTAACAAACTAACCAAATTTTTAACAAATCACAAAACTGCTAACTAAATTCAAACAAATTTCAAACTATAAGGACTGATTAGTGAAAACCCTAAAAGGATGTGAGTTTAGCCAGGATTAGATACCTTTTAATATAACAAGGACTGAATTGCAATTTTAAAAACCTTTTAAGCAAAAACGGGTTTACAAGACAAATAAGCTCGATTAAGCTTATTACTGGACCAAAATCATTCATTCCAATTGCAAAACACTTAAAATTGAAAATAAGCTAGGACTGTAAAAGGAATCTGGCTGAAAGTATATAATAAGCAAATAAGCACTTCTCAATAAGCTCAAAATAAGCTCTAGGACAATCTGAACATGCACAATTGGATTTTTGTGCTTAAACTGATTAATGAGCTCAAATGATGAACGGGAAATCAAATCATATCAAATTTCATCAAGTAATAAGCCAAGAATTTGAATTAAGCTGAAAATGGCTTATTGTTGACCAGGCGTTGACCAAAATTTTTGAAAAAAAGCTAAAACTCTCAAAAATCATCCAATATCATCTACTAAGTGGATTTGTGAAAGAAAATTGCAAAGTTAATGAATAGAATCAAAAGATCTGAAAATGCAGTTTTCATTTACAAAAACATTGCTTATCTCAACTGTTCAGATTTTTGCTTATTTCTATTTGCTGAATGGATACTGTATCAAATGCTTATAGGATATGAAAGTTCATATATTGATCTACAATTGAGAACAAGTTTGGCAAGATTTCATCAACAATCAAGCAAATGCCAGCTAAATGAAAATGACAATTTTTTAAAGCAAAACTGAGTGAAAATGACCCAATCCTTTTTCTTGCCAATTGCCTTTTTGACTTAAGAGTTGACTTGAAAATGCTTCAAAACTACTTTTTATCACCTGATTAATGAAAATCAACTCTAACTTTCAAATAACCAACACTTGAAAGTCAACAATTAGCTAAAGCCAAACACTCCCTTGTCTGATCTTTATGAAAATTTCCAAAGACTTTTTGATTTTGAGATTGAACTGAATGAAAACCTATAGCAAATCAGACTTAGTGATCAAAATGAAATGTTTGAAGGCTACTTGCAAGTAATGAATCACTACTAGAACTCAATCAAAGTAGAAGGCTAAAAAATGTCTGAATAAGGCTATAAGCTAGATCACAATCCAAAGTAATTAGCAGATAAGCAAAGCTAAGGCTACCAGCTAACTAGAATCAATCCACAATCAAGCTAACAAGTTTTATCATTCATTCACAAAGATTTACACTAGAAAAGAAGCATGCAGTTGACAAGTTTAGTGGAACCAAAATCAAGAAGCATTAAGCACCTAGTGAAGAAACCATTGGGAAGTAGAGGAGTGTTGTACTCTCTATCCTAGTGCTAACCACCACCTTAGCACTAGATCAACAATCTACAATCAACAGATCAGCTATCAATCAACAAGAATCATCTCCATGGCATGAACTCATCACTTGTGCTATGGATTTGAACTAAAATCAACAAACAGCTACTATCTTCACTCCAAAGTTAGTTATGATCAACGTATGATCATAACAAACTTCAAACAGCAACACAAGTTTCAATGGAAAGCAGGTATGAACAGTAATGAAGAAGAGAAATTTTGGCGGGAAATGAAGAATTTGAATTTTATTGATGGAATTCAGTTACAAAGTTGTTGAAAGGATGCTAACTAACTAACTAACTCAAGAGTGTGTCAAACTCTTGAGTAGTTTAGCTAAGAAAGGAAAATGATGAGAGAAAAATGTAAATGTGTGTGTTTTTCACACTTACAACTACTCAAATACAAATGAAGCTAAAACAGACTATTTATAGACTTGAGAAGGAAGTTTGTTGGGGATGGTGATGTGTTGAGACCAATCCCAGGTCTCCACGTGACATAATCCTGCTAAGTTCATCTTACAAGTATGAACTTAAATTGGGGCTTTTTGTTTGAGTTGATTTGATGTTAATTGATGATGACCATTGTGTTCGTCTCTCAAAAATAAGCGCTTTTGATATTTACAACTTTCCATGAAATCCATTGTAGCTCAAAAACGATCCTGGGAAATTTTTCTCTTTTGAAGATGACACGTGTCGAGTCCTGATTGGCTGAAACAAGTGCACACGGATTGCACTGTTCAGATTTTGTCATTAATGAAGGCGGCTGAGTGGGAAATAAATGTTGATTATTTGGCAATCCATGTTTATTCTTTCCTGGCTTCTCATTGGTCTAAACATGTACACACGGATTGAACTTGTATTAATTTCCAAGATAGGCAGATTTAGTCCCTAGACTTTGGCAGATTGCACTTAAAGGCTTGTAACTTCATTTCTTTGGCACTTTTAGTCCTTTAATCTTCATTCTTGAGCAGAATTGGTCCTTTGACTGAGTTGACTTGAAAGTTGACCTTGTTTGACTATGATCTTGACTTTTTACAACATTTACACTTTGGTCCTCCATCTTTGGCAGTTTGTCAAGATAGGTCCTTGTACTTCAAAGTCTTGTCACTTTTGATCCTTCTTTGTCTTTTTCATCAATTTAAGCTTGATTTTCCCTTGTTTGCTTGAAAATGTATCCTTTTACCTACACAAGTGTACACAAACACAAACATACCACATAATACTGTTTTTACAAGATAAATTGGTATTTTGCTTCATGTTTTAGGGTTATTTGTTGATAAATTGATATGAGTTTAAGCTCATATCACTACTCAAGGAGGCTTTGAGTTTCCTCTGAGTACTCTTGTTGTACCTGTTACTCCTGGTGTTCCTATTGTTACTCCTAGTGCAAGTTTGATACCTATTGGTAGTCCGGTTTGTGATCCTACTTCCACAACTAGGTTCTCTGGTCCTTCTGACTTGGGAAACTATCAAAAGAAGTCTTCTACTAAGCTGGATGATATTCATAAGCAACCAATAGATGGCATCTTTGACTTTGCTTCATATGATGATGACATAGTTGGGGATCTTAATAATTTGGCACCAGAAGTAGAAGTAGCTCCTACTCCTATTCAGCAGATCAATAAAGATCATCCTACTACTCAAATCATAAAAGATCCTGGTTCTACTGTCAAGACTCGTCGCATGCATAAGAAAGCAACGTCTGGTCAACATGCTCTTGTGAGCTACATTGAAGACCAACAGTGTAATAATCACAAAGATTTTCTTCACTGTTTGTTTTCTTGTTTTCTCTCACAGGTGGAACCTAGGTCTGTCTCACATGCTCTTAAGAATCAAAGTTGGGTGGAGGCTATGCAGGAGGAGATGCAACAGTTCTTGTTTCAGAATGTTTGGATCCTAGTTGATTTACTAGATGGAAAGACAGCAATTGGTACCAAATGGATTCTCAAAAATAAGAAAGATGCAAGGGGTATTGTGGTTAGGAATAAGGCTAGACTAGTCGCACAATGTCACACTCAACTAGAAGGAATTGACTATACTGAAGTCTTTGATCCTGTTGCAAGAATTGATGCCATTCGTCTGTTTTTGGCTTTTGCTTCTTATATTGGCTTTACGGTTTTTCAGATGGATGTCAAGAGTGCTTTTCTCTATGGCAAGATTGAAGAGGAAGTATATGTTACTCAACCTAAGAGCTTTGTGGATCCACTTCATCCTAAGAAAGTCTACAAGGTGGTCAAAGCTCTTTATGGTCTACATCAGGCTCCTAGAGCTTGGTATGAGCGTCTATCCACTTTCTTGTTGAAGCATGGCTATATAAGAGGCACTATTGACAAAACACTGTTCCTTAAAAGGAATGCCAAAGACATCATCCTGGTTCAAGTATATGTGGATGATATTATCTTCGGTTATACTAAGAAGGAATAGTGTGATGAGTTTGAACAGCTAATGAAAGGCGAATTTCAGATGAGTGCCATGGGAGAACTCACATTTTTCCTTGGTCTTCAAGTCAAGCAGCAGTCGGATGGTATCTTCATTAGTCAATATAAGTATGTTCATGAGATCATTCACAAGTTTGATGTGGAACCTCTTCGACCAGAAGCAACACCTTATGAAGTCACTAAATTCAAACTCAAGAATGAGTCGGATTCCCTAGTAAATGTTCACATGTACAGGTCTATGATTGGCTCACTCATGTATTTGACTGCCTCAAGCCCGGACAATATGTTTGTTGTTAGTGCTTGTTCTAGACATCAGGTGGCTCTAACCGTGTCTAATTTGAATGCAGTCAAGAAAATCTTCAAGTATATCAAGGCATAACCCAAGCTAGGCTTGTGGTATCCAAGGGAATCACCTTTTGTTCTTAAAGCTTATAGTAACAGTAATTATGTAGGTGCTAATAATGATAGGAAGTCTACTACTGGTGGTTGTCAATTTTTGGGTTGAAGACTTATTTCATGGCAATGTAAGAAACAGACAATAGTAGCTACTTCTTCAACAGAAGCTGAATATGTAGCTGCTGTTAGTTGTTGTGGACAAGTCTTGTGGATACAAAATCAAATGCTGGATTATGAGTTCAACTTCATGAACACCAAAATTTTCATTCACAATCAAAGCACTATCTACATTGTGAAGAATCCTGTGTTTCATCAACGAACCAAGCATATAGAGATTCGACACCATTTTATACGTGATGCCAATGAGAAAAAGTTGATACAGGTTCTCAAGGTACATACGGATGATAACGTTGCTGATTTGTTGAGTAAAGCATTTGATGGTCCAAGGTTTAATCACTTGGTGGTTCACATTGGTATGGTCAATCCTTGAGGTCTAGGATTGAGGGGAGGCTTATTGTACATATATACTTGTGCACTCTTACATCTGGTAGCACCTAAAAACATTTTCAGTGGTTATTTGTTGTGTGCGCAACTTCTAGTGGAAGATTTTGGTTACTCATAGTGGCACTCTTCTACTCCTAGTAGGTTAAAACCCCATTCTTCACTTGTGTTTGGCTTCTAGTCTCACTTTGGGTCAGTTTTCATTGTGTTAACTTTTGTTGACCACTCGCTGCTCCTAGCGTTGACCTCTACGCATTTTGACTTTCAGTCAAGGCGAGTTACTTCTGGTGCACATATTTGTTATCTTTGGTAACTAGGATTTGCCAATAATGATTTAGAGGGAAAGTGGTTACTCAGCATGAATGACTTAATTTGGAAACAGTAACCCCCATAATTATGGGTCAATGAACAGTTTCTGTGACCATTATTTATGGTGAAAAGGCTCATGTGACTCAATTATCAAAACATAAACACACACACATACGCTCCTACCCTTAACCATCCCCAATCAATCATCTTCCACTACACAAATCATCATCAATGGCATCACTTCAATACAAATCCGATCACAACAAGGTTGCTTATCTCGGAGAAGGTCCTAGGAGAGAGGAGTTTCTTGACATCTTGGAGTACATTGAAACTTCTAATCTCAATTGTTACGAGAAGATTGTATCTTTGGAGGATGAGCTCAACCAGCATTGAAAGCTTACAAGGGATTTTGTGCTCCTTATGGCGAATAGGGTCAAGGCATTGGAAAAATTGATCAAGCGCCATAAGAAGAAGATGGTGTTATCTAATTCTGATAAGGATGAAGAGATGGATGGGTTGACTGTGTTGGATAGGGCTACTTTTGCTGCTAAGCCAAGTGATGACCGACCTGCTCCTCCTAGTGCTTCACGCATTCCACCCACTACTACTGGCCCCGTGCCAAAGGATGATACTACTGGTCATTCATCCCCCAATCCTGGTCCCTCTCATGATCCGAAGGGTAAAGCCCCTATGATTGATGCACCCTCCCCTCCCAGAAAGAGAACACGTAGACAAATGGAGGAAGAAAGATTGGGAGAGGAGGCTG
The DNA here is from genome assembly GCA_025667525.1 of Glebionis coronaria. Taxonomy (NCBI): domain Eukaryota; kingdom Viridiplantae; phylum Streptophyta; class Magnoliopsida; order Asterales; family Asteraceae; genus Glebionis; species Glebionis coronaria. The sequence goes on along the minus strand of JANFOE010001364.1, from coordinate 603,723 downwards.
CTCAGAAGCTGCAAGAGGAGTTTGACCAACAAGCTGTGGCTGCCTCAACGGCTACGGCTGAGGATGACGCCTTAAAACAACAAAGACGTGAGCAGATAAGGCATAATGCCATGTTTTGGGATAATGCAGACTGGATGAATGTGATTACCATCCTCACATCTGAGTACTCTTAGTTCTCTGATGTGTTGGGTGCGGATGTGAACCAGGGTAATTGTGATGGAAGGGCGATGTCTTTGATGCAAAGACAAAGGAAAGATCTAGCTGCTCAACTTCATGAAAAATGACGCAATCGCCCTATCTCTTATGCTGAGCAAAAGAGGTTGATGCAGCAGTATGTGAAGAATCAATCTGGCGCCTATTATCAGAATGGTTGGACATGGAAGAAGGTGAGGAAGCTATCTGATAATGAGCTTAAGGAGCTATACACAAAGATGATCAAGCAGAGGGATGTCCATGTACCTGTTTATGCTATTTATCGCCCTCATCCTCGTGTTGTCCACACCTCCAAGCCTACTGTTGTTCCCACTCCATCCTCGGTTGTTCAGGAAGAAGGTACTTCTGGTGTTCCATCTACTGGTGAAGCTACTACTGTTGTTCCTACTTCTTCTTCAAAGGTTGATCCCACCCTTTCTCATGCTGAAGCTACTACCACCCCTTCTATTGTTGATGATACCACCAGTCATGAAGCTACTACTACTCCTGATGTTACTGCCACACCTTCTACTCTTGTTGATGGTCCTACACCTCCACCGGTTTCTTAACCAACCCTCACTCCACATGCAGCTGCAGCCACTACTAAACCTATGACTGTTGATGATCATGTTCCTACTGCTGCTTCACCTACCACTGTCAAGGTAAAGGAGGAATCCTCTTCTGGTGTCCCCACCCCTTGCCGTTCTATTCGCAAGAAGAAAGCTCGTCGTGGTAAGACTGTTCCATTTGAGAAGAGGGATCCTGCTCACTCAATAGATGCCGCTTCTGATAGCGAGGATGATTTACCCCTTGGCCGAGGCTGGATTGTATCTTAGGAGGTTCAGCTATCCCCTATTTCTGTTGGTACATACACACATGTGATCACGACTAGTGATGGCTACATTAGGTATGTATATGGGCTGCAAAGCATTTTGTCGTAGGTAGAACGTCGTGATCTTATGCTGTTGTACGGGTTGGTTGATGCTGAAATTCCTAAGTCCCCTAGTGAGGTTCCTAACTGGCCTGGGTTGGCTCTTTGGGGATATTTGAAGTTAATGTTGGATTCCCCCTGATTCTCCTAGTGTTGGTGTGTGGAAGGAACAACCTCGTTGGGTAGTTAAGAGGTGGAAGTTGTATGCGGGCTGTGATGTGCATGTCTTGGAACTTGAATCTGGTGCGTGTGTTTGTATGCTTGTTGATTTGGAGTATCCCTTGACCATTGCTACCATGGAAGCCATGTTGGAGAGCTACCTGGTGGTGTCCAGTGCTCCTTCTGGAAACGAGTCTGCTATGGCCACAACCTTGGTTGAAGGCATTCAAGCTTGGCTACATGCGGACAAGGTTGTTGCTTCTGGTCAGTGATTGGTTTGTTTCTTCTCTACTTTTGCTCCTTTATACATTCTTTTCACCAATATGTACAGTGATTGGTGACTAACACTTTACTTAGTTTGATAAATGATGAGATGGCATTTATACATGATCTCATCGTTCTTTTCGGGCTTTAAATGCACTAAAATGTCATAAAATACCATATATATATGCTTGTGTTTGTTTACTTGTGTATTTTAGGTATGGATATCGTGAAAAAGACAAAAGATCACAAGAAACAAGGAAAAACGGACACGAGAAACGATGTCGTACAAAGAACCGGGCCCTAGTTCATGAATTATCCATGATTAAACCTTCAAGACTTGAAGATATGCAAGATTGATCCTCAAACAATGAACAAATGACACTTAAAGCCCTTGTGAGTTCATAATTACAAGTTTGGTCCCTTAAGTTTGTCAAAATTACAAAATGGTCCTTCAACTTTGAAGAAATGGCAAGATTAATCCCTCATCAAATCTAATTTGTCAATTATGGTCCCTCATGAAGTCAAAGAAACATTGAAGACCTTTGAAGATCAAGAAAGTCCAAATTCAGTCCTTCAAATATGGAAAAATGGCAAAAACAACCCTTTAAACCTTTTCAACAAAGTTTTGTGGCAAAACTATAAACTTGGAAAGTTTATTAACAAAGGAAAGTAAGTTTGTGAGCTGAAATTCTTCTTATACATCTTTTGCCAAAGACCAAGGGTTACTACTGCCAACTTTGAAAGTTTAAACACACAAACACGCGCCAAACACTTAACCTCCACTAAAAACGGATCAAACGTGGCACTATTCACACGTATGAACCCAGTTTTACTTTTTACAAAACAAAGGGGAAAAAGAAATTACCTTGGCACATGTGTGATTCACACATGCAGAAACCCATCCCAACATTAAATCCCTCTTCTCCACTCACCAATGGACCCCACACCCCAAACCGTTACCCAATCACATCATACCCTCCTCTCCAAGTAAGGAAACGTGTCAAGATCAACATCATAGACTCTCTGCTTAACTAGCAAGCTAAAATGAACGGTTTTGATCATTTTGGACAGCTCACCAACAACAAATGGCATCAAGCACTCAAGGGCACTTTTGAGAATTCACATCTAGGGTTTATGAATAGTGTTATGTAAGCATTTGCCTATAAAAGGAGACCTCGACTTGTGAGAGTCCCTTTGTTCCAGATTTTGGCTATAATCTTTGTAATTCCTTTTTATTTAAATAAAATTTGAATTTCCTAAAATTTGTTAAATCTCTTTTGTGTTTATTAAAAGTTGGTGTTTAAATAGCTGAAATCTGTGTTACATTTGATCTTTTAGACCTTCCTTAATCTTGTGGTTAAGGCACGTCTATGTTTGATAGGTTTTCAAAGGTTCCAAAACCTTGAAATCCTAGTTTCTGATTTGGTTATTATCTTGTAATAACCCTTAGCCAAAAGCCTTAAGCTCCTTCAAGCTTGTTGACACCAAGCCTAAGAAGAGATTTATGCTCTTGGTTGATTTGTTTGCTCATTTGTGTTGAAGAATCATCATAATCAAAACCTTGTTCTACTTTGAACATCAGCAGGTTTTGATCTTCCTTTTTGAAGAACCTTGGTCTTGTTCTAGTTGTTGAACAAGGTCCAAGGATCATAGCTGGTCCTCCTAGGATGTTGTGGAGGACAGGTATAATCCCTTGTTTAAGTTTCCCCTAAAAATTTCATGATATTGCCTGTTTTTGATTTTGTGCTTTGATTTTGTGTTCTTGTGTTTATGGTTGTGATTTTTGTGTTTGATTCTGTTAGTAGTCATCTAGGAAGTGTGTTTGCTTCATAAAATCAGTAGGTTATTAGTTGGAATCACAACTTGCTTTGAAAAGTTGTGGATTAAGGTGTGTTTGGTATAACAGCCTGTTTTGGATTTGTGCTATTTTGAGTTGGTGCTTTGTGTTTCTTTGTGTTGGAACCTGTTTCATAAGTGCTAAGTGATATTTATCTGCAAGCTTTGTGCATATAAACACCTAGAATCAACAATAGGCTCTAAAATCTTGTAAACTTGTTGAAATTGGTTGTGGTTTAAGGGACACCTAGTTCTAATCATAGACTAGGGTTAACAAGTGATTAAACCTAGTTAGTTACACCAGGGAAGTAGGATTTGAGTGTTGAAATTGGTTGTGCTAT